>JAGDQP010023794.1:15537-28716 GCA_022664845.1 Lepisma saccharinum | reverse complement strand
GTAGATAAGTGGCGAATATATATGAGCGATCAATGTGTTCGTGACTTTTATGAGGACTGCAGTGTAGATGTGTACTGGAGCAGAGTTGAAAATAATAAAGAAATCCTATTACCTTACCATTAGTTAACTTGTTACAGCTGTATTAACCCTTTCACACAGACAGCCAGCAATCGAACTTGTTTTCCCCATAATTATGAGCATGATTTCATCTGAGAGGCAAGCTCTAAATGAAGAACTAGTCAATTGCTTACGAATTATTAGATTCTGTAGGTGAAAGTATCCATGACATCGAAGTTACTAAAGATTTTTTTTAGGAATTAAAAGGAGACTCACAAGCCTTTGCTTAAATATAATTATGGTTTAATTAATAGGTCTAAAAATGCTTGACCAAATTGTCCTGTATTTTTCACAATGTCTCGCTGTGAGACTTATCATCACCCTTGTAGATGTGCACACTGACCACTACTGTCTTCTCACTGATTCAAGTGGCAAAAAAAAAAAAGAAAAAATAAAGAAATGCACGTAACAACTACGATAGAAATTATACTAGCTCTAAGGCAAGTCTTATATGAACGTAAGATGGAATAACAATATTACTCGAAAAAAGTTACTTTTGATCGAAAATTATAATAGTGCAATGTTCCATGTATTTACTCTCGCGCACATTATGTAAATAGGGCAGTGTTTATAAACATACTTGTGGCAAGTGATGTAACCACAACAGTGAAGTGAAACAAACATTAGCAGACGACAAGAACAAACTCATCATGGACGCAACAGATGGAGTTGCTATTAACATGCAGAAGGAGTTGGAGTCGTCGAAGGAGGGACTTGGAGGACCGTTCAAAAAAAAAAAAAACTATGATGCACCAGCTTTAGAGTATCACTTACTCCTGGGTGGTCAACTCTTCTCCTTTTACCTGTTCACAGAAGGCATCTGGTATGTATTCTGTCTAAACTAATCACTCCTTTGTTCACAGAAGGCATCGCTTCTGAAGCAACCCAGCATACACAGAAGACACAGAAATTCACCTTATTGTATACAGAAAGCATCGCTTCTGGCACATCCTCTTCCTTACGTGCACAGAAGGCATCACTTCTGGCACACCTCATCCTAGACCCCTCTTTGGGGAAAACACCCAAAGAAGAAGACGGCTACATTTATCTATTTTCTGTAATTAGTTTCCTACGGGACGCTCTATTTAACAACCTGTAAAAGTTATCTCCCTTTTGTAATAAAACTGGTTTCAGGCTAAAAGACAAACCCCGAGTATCTATCAGCTCTACCTCAGGTACTCTGCAAGAGAACCACTAGAACATTACGATAGTATCATTAAAAGTAAAAGATAAATATTTCTTTAATAACGAAAATTCTCAGTTCCTTTCCATTTCCACTTAATGGGGTTTGCTTTCTTAATTCGACAGGTAGTTCTTTGCTGGAAAGATTAATTTTATCACCTAAGTCTGTCACAAAAAAAGACAGGTAATTTGCTTTCCATACAACCCTGGTGATGAAAAGGTGCGAATCATTACATAAGCATAGAGTAAACCACAATCATCTCATACATGAAAAACAACTTTCATTCTGAACTAACACGTAGTAGTATCGCTAACTATGCACAAAACTAGACTTTTGGCAATTCGTTCGTTAAATTTACGCATATTCACATTATTTAACGTTCATTGCTACAAGGTAGGTACTTTGTAAACATCTCCATTGTTTTCCATGCCTACACAGGATAAAATACATTTCCAATTTCGGGCATGAGTTAAACCAATGAATAAACAGTTTCATACCACGTAGAAAGTAATATATTTTTATTATCCACTACTTAGATATCTCCATTAAATAGAAAAGTAAACCTAAACTTTGTACATAAGCAAAATAATTTTATTACGACAATATTTTCCAAGCACATTTGCAGTTAATCAATAACTTCCATATTCGTGCCGCGTAAACTGAGATAAAACAATTATTTGATATCTTTTTCGGCAAAGTTTACTCTTAGATAACAAAACGATACAAAGATTTGCACTGCACATTTCGAAACAATACATTTCTCATTTTTATGCTGAAGATTGTTTGTAATTTTTCGTTTCCAAAAGCTTTTTCCCACACATTGCACATATACCCTTTTTATAAGCACATGCTTGGCAATAGTGAGAACCAACTTGATGCACTTTCTGCCGACATATACGACACGTTTCAAATCTTGGCGTGCAAGGGTTAAATCTAGCTTTTTTAGCTGTTAGCGCTTTATTTTCACCAACTTTTCGACCACCACTTTCCACTGTGTTCCGTGCGCCTGTTTTCCACGGATCAGGTGTAATAACACGTCCGAGTTTCTTTTCACATTTCTCACAAACCATTTTTATTTGTTGCACTCACATGAAAGAATGGTTTAGGGTAACCTGAAAATAAAGAAAACTGATTAAAACACATTTATGTAACATGATAATATCCCATATTTAAAAATTCACTTCAGCATGAGCCACAGATGCCTAAAGGATACACATAAATTACATCAAAATTAAACTTCTGGGAAATATTTTAACTTGTTTATTCACGGTAAAGCCCTCGCTTCAAGACGCAGAAGCGTATTAAGGGAAAGCACAAATTGTGTACGTATAATCTTACACACTTTCATTCCAAGGTCTCAACAGTAAAGCAGGTTCAGTTTGAATAATATAAATTTTGGGTATAATTTTAAGCTTTTCTATGTGAATAGTTTTATGTATTGCACATTCCTGTGTCTTCGTACTAAATATAGATATTTTGTGTTATATGTTAAAATTAGCTTTCCTCGATTTTTTAATCACTTTCTCTTTGCATTTCCCAAAGAACCTAGGATTAACGGAACTACTAAAAACTAACAATACAAGCAAGTAGAGAAAAGTGAAGGAAACAAGACACTAAATTAAAAAAAAAAAACTCAGGTAGTCTCTTCATTACAGTCGCGACCTTCGGATCGACATTACGGAGGCATGCCGATTGGAGTTTTGCTGCCGGTCAAATGCATATGGATGATAATGTGCTGAGTTGCCATAAACTTTTACACTGAAACCGGAACAAAGCGTCACAAGCGCAAGCCGGCTTGAGGAGGAAAATCATTATCCTCTAAGAAATATTATTATTTTATGATTGTTATCATCCTACTATTTCTACTTATCTTTAGTATTATTTCTACCTCTACCACTGGCATATTAATATATCTGTTCTCGAAGCAATATTTTACTTTGTATTCTGAAGTATAAAATTCTGTACATATCATATTGGAACTGTAGTGCACTGCAATGTGCTTTCAGTTGTGTCTACAGTAGGGATTTATTGCCAGGATTTTCAGTTTGGGGAGATATAAAGCCAAAACTGTATGTGTACTAGAGTTTTGCAAGGTTTCCATAGATTTTTAGCCGTAAAAATGTTGAATTAGGCCTGTGTTACAGAATTGGGGGGGGGGGGACATACCATTGGAGTAATCTGACAGAATCTCGGGTCTACAGTAAGCTATTTCTTTCGCCATTTTGCGGAGCTGCCAAGAAAGTATATATTGGTGGGCATTGTTTACAGGCATGAAAAAAAAAAAAATTTTCAGTAATTCGGAATACTATTATGAATGGGTCACAGTTTTGCAAGACTTAAGCCACTTGTCTTCTGAGCTCCTACTTTCCCAACCATGCATATTCCGGTTTGTACTAACAAATGTTTTCAACCTACAAACCGTTCAAACTTCCGAATGTTTTTTCTTTCTTTCTTTTTTGTTAAGTCAATGTGTATTATATATCACAGCATTTAGGAACTGTCTTTAAGGTCATCCTCTTAAAACTGTCTACTAATCTATTAATGAAGGCCACATTTGAAGATGATTCAATGCTGTGTCAAAAAAAAAAAAAGTTTCGACATTGCATTTACGAATCATACTTTCGCTTACTTTATCTTTCGACAACATTTATTTTTCTTTCATTCCCACAAAATGTTGCTCTTTTCGTTCACGTGAAACACGGAGTTTCATCCACTACCACTTTACTTCAATCAATGAGACTAGTGTTTACTTATTTATCTGTCTGATTGTGAATGAACCAGAAATACGCTTCACTCATCGGATCAGGTAAAATAGAGAAGTGAATTCGGAGATTTTTCTTCTGTAAAAATAATAATTAAGGGCTGCAAAATAAGTATCTCCACTTCCGGCATGAGAGGCCGGAACCTTGCTTTGCAATGTGACAGACGGGCTTTGTAGTTTATATTGACAAAATATCAGGAACGTTTCAGCTTTTCGGTCCTGATGGCGTAGATGGAGAAATAATTCAAGACTGACAACAGCTTCAACATCAGTGTTGTGAAATATGTGTGCAGGATATCCAATACTTTCTACGTACCTTCCGATTTTCTCTTTCGGCTTATGGAATACGTTGTTGTTTGCATCAGTCCTCCGAATTGTCTTTACTCTACAGAATGAAGCACATTTAAAGAATGGTATATTTAAATGTTCCAGCGAACTGAGACAGTAATTTGAAATAGTTTCAGAAGTTTCATTTTTCAAAGCTTCTACTTTTATTAATCTGCTCGTGATCTCAGTCACGATCAACGGATTATTTTTTTCAGGTTTGTGGTAGTTGTTATCGGAAGCTAGTCCATAGAAAGATGTCTCCTTGAATCAGCTATACAAGACGAAAATTATCTTCAGCGACCACAGTAGCAATAAAAGTCTTAAAATAAATTAGATTACATCACATATTAGAAACTCATGTCGATTTAACAGATAAATAAGTATGAAATTGAAACAAAAGTTTTTCCTCTAAATCGGGTCATTTGACAGTCCCGAGGGAATCTATCGAGACAGTGGATCGCAGATTAGTGTCCCGGAAAACCGGGACATATGGTAACCCTGATCATATGTAGTTCCCTTAAAACAGAATTCTACACTAATGATTATTCAGAATGTCCTAGAATAGATGAGTTAAAATAGGCCTTAATTTTCATTTTGAAGAGCGATTTGTTGAGATGGTCACGTAAAAACTGTGGACGGATGTACGATGGAAGCGTAAAAATATTGAAAAATCTGTGCAAGATATCTGTCAGTTACTACTTGGTTACTTCACACCTAAAATGCATAATCCTTCTATAAGAAGCATAAAAATTATCTGAAAGAAGAGGAAGGAGACCCCACGCACCAGAGGAGAGCGCTCTACCATTGAGCAACCGCAGCCCAAGCCGTTTTCATGTGACATCATCAAGGAAGGAATATATATAGTTACCGAAAGTGTTTTTCTCCACACCTTGCAAGCCACCAAATTTAATTCAAGGTACATCATTGTTGAATATAATACATGGTGAGTAGCATGCATCCATGCAACACATGAGACCACAGCCTTAATGAATGTTACCTACCTACCCTCCAGTGTCAACTAGTGTCGGGGTGATAAGATGTACATATAGCACAATTTACATAATTTCCTACATTTTCTTGTGCATACACACGTAAACAGTATAGTTTGCAATTAAAAACATACATTACATATTCAATTAACATTTGTTAACGTCTGACAATACTTCCAAAAATGCTTCGCAGATTTAACTACAATATTCCAGAGGCCACAAATTTAGATAAGTTTGATCTAAGGGAAATCAGGTTGAAAATACACAAAAATTTCTTGATTTAACGTTGAATCGCCACTTTTTAGAAAATGACTGAAACAGAATGCCTTATCAGGATTCTTGGAGCTTTATCACAAGCTTCTCGTTACGCTGAGGCATACGTCACGTCAAGTTTGGCAGTTAAAGAATTTCACAATACCGATTTTTTTACGAGTGAAAAGAATCAACACAAGGAAAGTTGATAGTCGCTGTGACGGGGACTCGAACTCGGATCTCCCAGTTGCCAGTTGGGAATGTTGTCCATTACACCACCACGTCACGTCCAATTCTTTGTGTATATATCACACAGAGCATACCCAACAGACAACTCGGAGATCCGGGTTCGAGTCCCCGTCACGGCGACTGTAAATTTTTCTGTGTTAATTTTGACACTACCATGCAAGGTTCTCTTGTATATATATATAAAAGGTAGTAACATCTAGAATACTCCTGTGTCCAACTGTCCGCGTAATGTTCACAAAACGCTTCGCAAAACACATTATCTCCCCTGATGTTGGGCTCACAATAACACCCGGAATACCTGCCTACATTGTTGTACAACTTACGTCAAAAAATTATGCCTGCATATATAGTAAGACTAGAATCACTAGATACAAGATGTCCCTGACAAAATGGCGCAAACTTCGGGAGGTGATTATTTACATAAAAACAAGAAAAAAGTTCCTTTGAAGCAATTTCGGAACTATGTATGTTATTTCTCTAAAAAGGTGAAAACGCTGCACAGACCTGCAAGCACATTTGTGAAACTTATAGACACAACGCTATAGGCGAATCATCAGTTCGAAGATGTTTTCCAAATTCAAAGCTGAAAATTTCGGCCTTCAAGACAAGGATGGTGCTGGGAAACCGCCGACAGTAAATAACGACCTAATTAAGGTACAACAAATTGAGTCTAACCCAAGATCTGCGACCACAGAAATAACAGAGGCTTTGAAACATTCCTTAAAGCACTGTTTACGAACATTTTGTAAACTCCAATATCCTTCTGAAACAGAACCAAACGGACCCCTTTCTACAACGAATGGTAACTGATGAAGAAAAATGGATCCTACGTAACAACGTGATTTCAAGGGCGTCTTTTACTATAAGCTCCTCCTACAAAATCAGTCAACAATGGACACCTGTATTGTAGCCAGCTGGAGACATTGCATAAAAACATCCAGCAGAAAATACCAGAGCTAGTGAATAGGAAGGCTGTTCTGTACTACCAAGATAACGAAAGGCCGCACGTGTCATTAGCCAATCGTAGAAAGATTTTTTTCAAAAGTACATATCCTAGATACAGTATGTAGTTGCCATTTTACACTAGAAAATAAAGGAAGGGGGGGGGGGGGACAAAAAACCTAAGTACGAACAAAAACAGGTATAAAAGAATACTCCCTTTGTAAAGTTTCACAAAGGCAGTTTTGGTCACCTAAAAGTCAGGAGGATTGGTTAGTGAGTGATAAAATGTGGAAAGTATGCTTAAGAACTATTTCCTTTCTAAAGATAATCTTGAAGTTTTGATGTAAAAGTAATCGTTGCACCTGCTAGCATTATGTGTGCCGACATAACCCTTCATTATGTTATAAAGAAGATCGCAAAGTCTATAGCGGGTATGGGTATCATTTAGTTGACGGCAGGAAAGAATGTCAGTTTTGTACAGGTGAGATAAAGGACATCTATTACAAACTACAAGTGTGAAAAATGTCATGATTTTATCCAAACACAAGATATTACTATCACTTAGCATGGATCAGATGGGAGATGTATAATCAACAATCTGTAAAACACAGCTTAGGAAGTACCTTCTAAGTGCAAGGATGTTAGAAATGCCAGTAAACCTAATTATTAAGGTTTTCATAGCTTTGGACATAATGCAGACAATCTGATTTAAGAAAAGTTAGTTTACTGCCAAAACACAATGCCATCCATGAACTTGAGAATGTTGAACCCAAGGTATGATCTGGTTGAATACCTGATAGGGTAGCACTACGGTATTTGTTGTTTAAGTAAAATAATCTAATAGTTGTTTTATGTTGAAGAGTTAAGATAAAGTTGCCAAATCAGTAAATCAGTGTTCTAAGCGCGTTAAATTATTTTGCAGAGTAATAACGTCTGTGGGAAATGATATCGTGTGAAAATATTTGCAATCATTGGCATAGAAAAGAATGTTGAAGTTATCGATAAGGTAGTCATAAATATCACTGATATATAGAGTAAAGCATATAGGACCTAAGGAGCTAACCTGAAGACGACCAGAAAGAACAAGAAGCCAACTTGAGTTGGACCCCGATATGATAACTCTCTCGTTTTTTATTGCATAAATACAAGAAAAGTAGAGCTTTCAAGGAACCATGAATATTGAATCGTTTTATACCGTACCTAGCGAGATCGAGATGTCGGTAAAGAAATTGAAAGATTTCAAATCACCAGGAATAGAAAATATTCCAGCCGAATTAATTAAAGCGGGAGGAACGGCACTAATCAAGGAACTACATAAATTGATAAGGGCTATATGGAGAAAGGAGGAGCTCCCTGAATGGAAAACCTCAATAATAGTTCCGATTTACAAAAAAGAAAGTGATAAATCGGGCTGTAATAATTACCGCGGAATCTCGTTACTTCCAACCTGTTACAAGGCATTAAGTAATTTTCTGTTAACACGCCTAAGTGTATACGTAGATGAAATAATTGGAGATCACCAATGTGGATTTAGAAGAAATTGATCTACGTTGGACCTGATTTTTGCCTTGAGACAAATTTTGGAGAATAAATGGGAATACAGTGGGACGGTTCATCAGCTATTCATTGATTTTAAGAAAGCATATGATTCTATCAAGAGGGAAAAGTTATACAGTATCCTGATACGATTTGGAATTCCGAAAAAATTGGTTCAACTAGTGAAGATGTGTTTCAGCGAGTACGGATTGGTAATAATATGTCATAGTTTCAAGATTCGCAACGGATTGAAACAAGGCGATGCCTTGTCTGTCACCACCACTGTTCAACTTTGCGTTAGAATATGCGATTTTAAAAATTAAACGGGACTATCATTGAATGGTTTGAATCAACTGTTCGTATACACGGATGATGTAGATTTAATAGGAGTCGATATAGATGCACCACAAAGACACCGATGTCTTAGTAGAAGCGTGCAATGAGATAGGTCTACAGGTAAACATAGATAAAACAAAATACATGATAACAAGCCGAGACAGAGGAAATGAAGGAAATAAAAACATAAGAATTAGGGATGAGGTCATAGAGAAAGTAAACAAATTTGAATACTTGGTAGCATACGTAACAAGCAAAAATGAGGTCACGGAAGAAATAAACTGTCGCTTAGTATCGGGGAACGCATGTTTCTATTCAGTCCAAAACCTTCTAACATCGCGATTAATATCAAGGAAATTGAAACTAAAAATATACAGAACGGTTATTCTGCCGGTAATACTTTACGGTTGCGAAAGTTGGAGTACGACCCTAGCAGATGAACATAAATTACGTGTACTTGAAAATAAGGTTTTGAGAAAGATATACGGGCCGAAACGGGACGAGATGACTGGAGAATGGAGGAGACTGCATAATGAAAAACTCCATGGACTGTACGATCGCGACGACTAAGGTGGGTAGGCCATGTAGCTCGAATGGGAGAAAAACTAAGATTATATTCTATCTTGGTTGGAAGGCCGGATGGAAGAAGACCATTGGGAAGACAAAGACGTCGTTGGGAGGACAATATTAGAAGAGATCTTCGAGAAGTAGGTGATCGTGATGAAAACTGGCTTCATGTTGCCAAGGAACCAATGGCGAACGTTTGTTACTGCGGCGATAAACTTGCGAGTTCCATAAGCCATAGAGTGAGTTAGTTAATTTCATAGTTGTTTCAAATTACAAATGGAAACAATTTATTCATTTTATTCTTAAGAACAATAGATTGACCTTATTTTTTATCGTACAGCTGTGGACAGAAGTGTTGTCGCATATCTTTAAAGAGTAATTTCCAAATTCGCTAAGATGTCCTTCCCGTGTGACATCTACTAAGGAAAATTAAAATTAGGATGAATAGTTCCCACTGCGTTACAAAAATATCACTCTCCGAGATAAAATGTGGAAACTATACAACTTAGTACATGTTTTTTCGACAGAAAATTGAGGAGATGGACATGCGAAGTTTTTTAAGTGCTAGCTATTTTTTTTTTTTTTTTTTTTGAAGGGTGGAAAAAAACTTTTGCCCACCCAAGCGTGTTCGATATGCCCACCTGTATGTCCCCATCCTTATTCCAAGTACCAGATCAATGAGGGAGAGTTGAAAACAATCACATTATGTTGAATGGCATACGTTATGAGAAGCTAAATCAGTTTTCTGCTTCTCCTGTAAATTTTTACATTTGGCACTTGGAACGTTTGGCGATCCCACTCTTCACTATTTTTTTTTGCAAATGCAGGGTTCCCACTCATTTGCCAAGATCAAATTCCCTGACTTTTCCAGGTCACTACTCAGAAATTTCCAGGTACCCCATTTTGTGTATATATCATAATTCCATGGGAAAATAAAGATACATCAAAATATTTCACTGTATTCTTTTCTTAAATTGCGTCATGGTTGGCACAGTAATTTCAGTAGCTTCCAAGTAATTTTAATAACGATCTAACATTAAATGCCTGCTGTAGCTAAATGAACTTCAAACAATAAGCTATCAAATTCCTTGACTTTTCCAGGTTTTCAGACATTTTAATGAAATTCACTGATTTTTCCAGGACTTTTTAGTGCTAAGCTGGATTTCCTGAATTTTCCAGGTGAGTGAGAACCCTGAAATGTCACCCTTCTTTAGTTAAATATCAGGACAATATCTTTCCTCAAAAGTGCGTCACGTGATTGTGTATATGTCCGTAAGTCAACAAATTTATACGATGTTTCAATATATTTGTTTTTGAAATGAGAAAATTCTGTGAAATACACATGCGACAAAACTTCTCTCCGGAGCTGTATGTACATTATCTCGACTCCTGTTTAAAACATTTTATTGAAAATGTACAGAAGTCAATTAGCGTGCGTCTAACGCAAATAGAACATTTTTGTTATCACTGATTTAGGTTTTGTAACAAAAATTAAATGCCACCAGCCGGACTCGAACTGTAGCTCAAAGAATAAAAGTTCCAAAATCCAACACGCTACCGTCTGCTCCGCGTTCACCACAGCTGTCTTCTACTGAAGTTGAGGTAATCTGGATGCTAGTTTGAGACAGTATTTGGAAACCTTAGTTGCTAAAAGCTTTGTTTTTTATTCTTTATACCTGCTGTAGGTTATCATGCAAATGTATAAAGTAACTTGCATATCCAATGGTACTGTACTATCTTTTTGTGTATATTTTATAATGAAATTATTGAATAGGAGGAGATGGAGACCAGTATTCGCCATACTCCTTGCAACCCCGTGTGTAGTCCACTGCTGCTTGAGGGATAAAAAATGTCCCTCCAATGTTGCCAGCTTTTCCCTCTTTTGTTATATCTTGTGAACGCTTTGTGATATCGCTTCCAAATAAATTCCATTGCATTTTTAGACCCTCAGAGTCTTTCTGTTTATTTTTGCGACTTTTGTCAAGGGGACACTTTTTGCGTAAATAGCGATTGTATATTTCCCTTTCTTTCGACGTCTCGGGTGGTAACACTGCTAGTTGTAATGAACTTTAATTTTGGCATTTTTTAAGACTACATCCTATTTTCATTTCGTGTTCATGTTTCTGAACTAATATTGTGCATTTAGCTACAATCCATTCCTTCTTCTTCCAACTTTGACCTTTCATATCTCCCAAAGTTGGCGACACTGAGCATCGATTTTGGTATCATTGGACGTATTTTGCTTCGCAGATTTATTTTCAATTATCAGTTTTCGTAGTGCCATTTGAAAAAATATAAGTCTGTGTTGGGGTGGCAACACTGCTTATGTGACGTTGTTGTGTGCTTGATCAGGTGTCCCCCTCGCGTAGGTATCAGGTTACCTGCGCACATTTTTTATTTCCTACTCCTTTTTCAAGTTATTTTGGGCTGTCACTCGTCAATGACTCACCCAGTATGTACTCACCTTTTGCAATACCATTTGATTTTCAAGGGCTTTTATGATAAATATAAAACAATGATTGTCTAAATTAGCTATTTCTTTTATATAGCGTCGAATGTACTTCACAGTGTGTCACTTACACCGAATACAGAATGCTGAATCTGCATTCAGGTTAAGCCCGTAGTGTGCGCGTTGAAGGTGATGTACATCGAGCATAATTAACGAAAAAAGAAAAACATACTACCCTGTCTCCGCTCGTTCGAGATACTGTCCATGACTTTGGTATCAAAATACGGGTCATTCGTAACATTTATAACTGACTGTTATGGATGTTCTAAACGAGATGGTGGACCTCTAAGGACGGGATCTACAGTTTTGGTAAAGTAGGCTCTGAGTCACTCCATACAACAGATTCCGGCGGGAGTTGAACCCGTTACTACCCACACTAACCTCTCGGCCACATTCATAACATGGAATGACGCCATTAGCAATCCTCCGCCTGCCGTCATATATGCTTGTGGGGAACAACTCTAATCCGTATTTAATGCCACATGGCTTTTCATGACACTTTTTTTTTTATGACTGGCTGTTGCTGTGTTTAAACAAGCGCCTGTGATAATTTACAAGAAAATAAGTGGTATAGAGCGAAAATATGACAGAAGCTAGGGTAGGTAAAGTACAATTTAAATACTTAAGTATATTTGCAGAACTGAGACGGCCTTACACTTAAGCTCTTTCATGAGACTGAATGTAAAGTATATTTATGTGGGTGTACGAAAAAAACTGATAAATGACATTTAAAAAATGCATTTATTCGGTATATGGCACTCACTTTCTTTAACGCTATTCAGATTCAAGTTATTTCAATCTTCCAGCTAGGTTAACTATAGCAGGTCCAATACATGATGAGTTTCGTGCTGGACCAATGGTGACACTTCGTGCCACTCTATCTTTTGCTTACATTAGAGAATTGTTTTTGGACTGAGAATTTAAGAATAGTTTAAAGGGCAAATTGAACTATATCAATTTATTTGAAAGTCTTTTTTGCACTAATACGGGTATGTAATTACAATATTACTTACACAACTACATAAATGAATTTTATAATAAATTTTGGACTTAAAATCCAGATATACAATGCATAATCAAAATAAATTATTACTACACAAGAGCACAGAAACAACTATTGTTTTTCACTAGCTTCATTTATCATATTTAGTGCTCACGGGATGCAGTTTTAGTCTGAATCCTCAAACTGAGAATTTTTCACAGATATTCATTCTTTTGTTATGACCACCATATAGAGTGTTATGGCACCTGCTAAGCTGATTGTTGTTCTTGAGAATTTATTCTACCCAGGCTGACTAATCACAACAATAGCAACATTTAAATACCACATGTGATTACTGATAGTTATCAGGAGTGCCAATTGTCATCAATGAAACTATATAATAAATCACAGCCATATTCAATCCACTAG
>JAGDQP010023794.1:0-10537 GCA_022664845.1 Lepisma saccharinum | reverse complement strand
TAAATTGTAAGATTTTAATGAGGCAGAATAATTGCAGAGAAAGAAGACTGTCTACTAGAGTCCAAACGATGACGTAATTCGCGCCTCAACCAATGGGCACTGTTCTCCGCGTAACACTCGTAAGGGCTCCCTCTGACGGAAACTGACCTGTATGAAAATAACAACCACAACCAAATAAAAATATAGATTAGATAGCACGCACGTTACCATGTTTTAAATAAAATTTCGTTTTCCTGCCCTGCCCTGCCCTCTAGCATTTGACAAGAAGAACTACGAAAGAAAATAGAAGAATGAGTATCATGCGCAATATCAACATTTTTATAGTTACGTGCAGGTCTGGGCGCATCCCTCCTGTCATAACCTTCATGGGAGCTGTTGTGGTTTAATACTTTGCGGAATAGATAGAGAAAGAAGGAAACCCGATGGGTTCAGATTTCTATTCTTTAGTCATGAAGGATTATGTCATGAAGTCTCATGTTAATGCGTATAATCTCTGGCGTTAGTATAATTAATTGTTGAAGGATTAGAAGGAATAAACGAGACAAACATAATGATGCTTAAGTATTTTCCCTAAGCAGGCTTTTCTCTTTATGGTAAAATTAAATAATTGTGATTGGGTAAATGGAAGGTGTCAAGATGACTGCCCTGTTATTCCAATTGACTATATGTATTTTAAGGAAGACTATTTTTTCTTTCTTTCAATAATTATTTTTACAATTAACTTTAGAACTCCATTTTAGATACTCCTCGTATCGTTGAAACTGAATGTTAGGTTAGGTTTGCTAAATCTAGTTTTTTTTTCTTAAAAAGGTTTAATGATCTGATTATCTGGAAATCGGATCAAAAGTCATTGATGGGTTTAAGATACACCAGTGGGTGAACCTTAATTCTTATTGAAATAATTGGCTTGAGTATAGCTAGCCAATTGCTATAAGTATAGCAGTTTAGTTCAAGCTTCGTTTGCATATGTACTAAGTTTGCTATTACAATCAGGGCTCGAAATGGAAATTTTCACGAAACGTAACGCTTGGCTTTTGTTTGTATAGTATTGTCTTTTGTGTATGATTAGGGGTCATTCAGTATGAAGTTAGCAGCGAGGGGGTTCAAAGTTTGTATAGTTTTGCTGATCTTCTATGTGTTAGAGATAGGCATGTACTCAATTTCGCTTACAAGGGAGGGGAATCTAAAACGAGTAAAAATGTGCTGAATAATTACTTGAACAACCTCTTATTACAGCAACGAGACTAACCAGTGATGAAATAATGCGTTGTATTACGATTAATATCGTAATAGTTAAAATATTTACGTAAACATCGAATGACAAAAGAAATTAGATATGACTCGTCTGATGACCTTTCTAATATTTAAACAGACATAAATCGTGAATGCCAATCACGGTAAAATGTACACTGATGCAATTTTTTAATTAAATGTACACTTACGTTCAAATATTGGCCAATGGATACACTTTCTAATTTCGCCCTTCCCTTTAGGTATCCACTGCCATTTGCGTGTAATGTTATGGTAGAGGACCTATTTTTCACCCCCTGTCACCATTCTGTCCAGAAATGGCTCACGTCTGTGACGGGTGAACCTGAACAAGGAACTGTAGGTGACAACTCGATGCTGATTCAGTTGAGGCGTTAACGTATGGGGTACATAATACACATTTTTCGACACGTATCCAAGGACATTCCAAGGTCCTGCAGATGACGATGAATAGTCGAAGGGGTGATATTGAGTTTTTGAACAGTTTTCATTGGATTTGCCTCCACCGCTCCTTGCAGGGCAACGTTTTGCGTCTGCACAGGTCTCCGTCCTCCTGGCTTATCGGCGAGGCTGGTGTCCGTAGACCGAAACCTCTGGAAGCACGTCTGGCAGTTTCGTGCATCCACAGCACCTGACCACATACGGCATTGATGTTTCCTGCCGCTGCGCTGGATGGTTATCCCTGGTGAAATTCATACAGCATGACATGCTGTGTGGTCCTCCGACACTACCATAATCAAACACAAACCACACTTCCAAAACGTGGAGTAGACCGTTCTGCACAATCAAGTGCACTATATGACTCATCTATGGCACGTGCCGTCTACTTCACTACTCGCGCGTGAGATGGCGTCATTGCAGTGATCATCGCAATACGACATTACTTATGGGATAACCCTGTACTTTGTCTTAACACTTATTTTTTTTAAAATGATCTATTTGTGCAAGTGAAAGATGTTTCCATAATCACTCATACTGTGAAAATAAGTATTTATCTTTTGATATTTTACATATGATCAAGTATTTGATTTATTGTAGTGACTTAAAAAAAGTTAACCGAGGCAAACAAAACAATACGTCAGGAAAACACTAAAAAGTGAATTCAAGAAGAAAGGAAATACTACAAGAAGAAAGGAATACAAGGGTGGTGGTTGTAATATCAGCGTTCCATACTTGTTTCTAACTTACAAACAAGCAAAGTATACTTTTGGATAATGGGAAGACCGGAAGAGAAATGCTAATGTGCAATAGGAAAATAACAGACTTGCACATATGGGGTGGAATCGATGAGGAAATGAGAGTCAACTGTGAAATTGCCTTTTCGCGGGTTCCACGCATTTGTTGTCATCAAAGTGTTCTTGACTTCATCTACTCCATATCCCTGCTTGTCCACATCTGCAATATCCAAATAGTGACAGATTTCGTCAAATTGGAACCAGCGGGCGCTTGTATGAACTATATTCAGAGTTTCTGATTTATGTGGAATAACTGTTGTGGTATATGCGAGATAGACAGCTTTCTTGTCGTTTAGAAGTAGTTTAGGGTTAAACCATTAAGTGAAAGAACAGTGAACTAGCTCAAACTGCTAAGAATGGGTAGAATAGTTGCGGTTCATTCGCGAACGATACATTTCTAGTCAGAAATATCTCAAATAGTATTGAACGAACCGGAACGGTCCGTTGCTATTTCTGACGAGACGGAACATGAAGGTTCCAGATATTCACGAACCGGAACAGCGTTCCGGATTGCTACCGTCCATTTCGAGCCCTGATTACAATAAGCAGTTTCAAACAGTCTCGGTCAAGGCAGGCGTGAATTGTAAGCGCTTCATTGGTTGAAGTATTAGAAAACGTCGTGATTTGCACTGTAATTTTTCGTTTCTCCGCAGTAAAATTTCAATTTTAAGGAGCATTGATCTTATATTGACAGTCAACGCTAAGTGCAATTCTTTTATTAAGAATCAATTGCACGTATTAGATATTACCGAGTCGCCGGAATAAGTGCGAAAAAATGTAACGCTAACGGAACAAGCGCGAAAAGAAGTAAAGAGAACGGTATAAGCGCGAAAAGGATCAAGAGCGACAGGAACAAACGCGAATCGGATCAAGAGCTACAGGAACTAGCTCGAAAGGGAATTAGAGCTCCAGGAACTAGCGCGAAAAGGAATTAGAGCTACAGGAATTAGCGCGAAACGGAATTAGAGCGACAGGAACAAGCGCGAAACAGAATTACAGCGACAGAAACAAGCGCGAAACGGAATTAGAGCGACAGGAACAAGTGCGAAACGGAATTAGAGCGACAGGAACAAGCACGAAACGGAACTAGAGCGACAGGAACAAGCGAGAAACGGAACTATAGCGATAGGAACAAGCGCGAAACTGAATTAGAGCGATGGAACAAGCGCGGAAGGGAAGTAATGCTACCGGAATAAGGGCGAAACGGAACTAGAGCGACAGGAATAAGCGGGAAACGTAATTAGAGCGACAGGAACAAGCGCTTGGCTTTTGGACTGTACAAGTGAAAGTTTTGCTTTTATTCCGTTTCGCGCTTGTTCCGCGACCCCGATATTACCATAGTCTAAAATAAACTTTTTACCTTCCCGTTAGGTGGCTCTGGCGGTTACTTTCAGTTGCTGGTCTTTTCCAATAGTGGCCCCCAGAGCCATCTAAAGGCAAGGTTCAAAATCACGTGCTCATAACTAAAAACCCATTAATCTTGGTGCAGAGGAAAATAGTTAGGCTGTGTAAGTTTATGTTATTTTTAGTCTATGATATAGGTTCGTGTACGACAATGCCAAACCATTTTTAATTCAATACCTTTTCCATTTTGTACAGATAAATAGCACAGTACGAAGTGATAGCACCAGGCAAAGTGATCGCTATAGATGAGTCAAAATAAACCTATTCTACAGTTTTATAAATTCCAAAATATCTCCTTAAATACTAACGATAGGCCTATCACTTTCATTAATTTTTCTAAAAACGTTAACGTCCAGCACAATGTAATAGGGCTTTTTTCACATTCAACACAATCGCTACCAAAGACCTTTTCCCTAACGTAAACCTACAGTAATAAATTAAAATTAATCAAATCAAACGAAACAAACTAACCTAACAAACCCTCACAATTTTAAGAGATCTGGGGAGTATCTAAACAGAGAGTACGACAGGAATGTAGTCGAAGGGGGTGTCTAAAGTTATTGGGGGGTTGTAATTCATATTCACTTATACACTATATTATACACTTATACAGTCATCCATTATATCTTACCATGTATGCATACATACGCGCGCGCACGTTTGTGTATGTGTACGCGCGAGCGTTTCTGTTTGTTATACTTTTCAAAATGAGAATTTGCATAACCACATAAAGACAACTTCATTAATTTTGTGTAAATAGTTATACAAGCATTATTATTATTATTATTTTGATTTACTTGCGAAGAAAATCCAACAACTTATTCCTATGTCGTTAGGTAGGGAATTGATTTTGGACCAGGAGGAGATTTGATCTTCACGCTTAGGATCATTTTCATCGATTAGAATGAATTACCAATACAACTAATATATTTCAAATAATTTTATATATTCTTATTTGTCTTTTTGCACTTGTCTAGCTTTTGCAAGCCTTAATTTGGTAAAATTTGGACAGATATCTACTGTTACATTTTAGTCACTATGAAAGAGATAATTTGCCTCAACTATGCCTTTAGAGCAAAAAATAATACATTTTAAATATAAGTAAACTCTACTTTTACCAACCTCTCCTGGAGTGTATATCAGATAAAAAAATAATGCTACTAAGAAAAGATCAATGACAGAAGACAATGATAATCACTCAATTACAGGTAAAGACCCTAAAAATCCAAAATTAGCAATGCGTGAAATACAATCATCAAATAAAGAGATTCCAAACCTTTACAATTTAAATAACGTTGGTCCATTCGTAACTATTATAGAAAGTACTCAAAATTTAAATATAGGTTGTTGGAATGTTGTAATAGAGCGTTAAAACTGTAATCTGAAGGATTACAATTTAAAGAAATAGAACCAGCGGGTCGAACTAAGGATAAATTATATTTTGAATCTGCAAAAAAGCTAATTCAACTACTACTAATATAGAACTACAAGAGAAACTAAAAATAACTGTGAAAATACCTAGAATGTTAACGCAAAGGAGTTGTGTAGTATTTGTTGTCCCAGTAAATATTACGGACGAGGAAATATTACAAGACGTTGAATGTCCATATCCGATACTATATACGAGAAGATTAAAAAACGTATTATTGATGATGATAATACGTCTAAACTAGTAGATAAGCAATTAATTGAATTCACTCTCCAATGTCAGAAACTACCAGAATATATAATTATATCTAAAGTGAGACTACCTGTCCAATTTAAAAAAAAACGTAAAGTAATACAATGTACAAATTGTTTTTATTTTGGACATTAGAAGGAGAAACGTTTCAATTCTACTCGTTGTTCTGACTGTGGAACGGAAAAGCATCTTCCTCCATGTCAGCAGAAAAAAAATTGTATTAACTGCAAAAGTACATCACATGAATCTAATGATGAAAAATGTCCGGAACGTATAATTTTACAAAATGCATACGATATTATGGCCAAAGACAATTTACCTTATCACGTTGCTATCAACATTGCTCGGGGTAAGCCAATAAATAATAACAGATACGTAAAACCCACGTATTCCCAAATTGTGCAACAACCTATAATGGCAACGAGAGATCAAAACAAAGATTTTGTAAACGAATCTTCTGTTAAAAATACCCATAAAAATGTTTCCATTCAAAAACCTACAGTCCATAAGCTTATAGAAATGAACAATTGCGTAAGAAAAAATCTCAACAAGTAAATGATAAATGAATCCAAGAAGGAATGTTTTTTATGAAGCATAGATCCGATTGAAGTCTACAAAACCCCGACTATTGAAAAACGAAATGATTTTCCTGGCACTTCTTATTCTAATTATAATACAATGCTACCTCTTGTGGAAAATGTATCAAAATTCATACAACAACAACAATTAATTTTTCACAATACTATATCTAAACTACGAATTTATTATTTGAAACTTTAGATTTGTATAAATCTGACATAAATAATCCGTATGCAAAAAAAACTAGCACAAAAATGTCAAAAAATTCTCCTAATCTAAGCTTATTGTTAAAGCCATTGCAGCATATACTAAATACTTTAGGCGACAGGGGAGAGATGAAAAAAAAGTGAAATTATTATGAATTCAAAATTATTTAAACAAATCAAATAAAAATTATTCACTGGAATGTTAAATCATTTTGGGTCGTAAAATATATCTTTTGCAATTAATAAAAAATAATAAACCACATATTTTGTCTTTTTGAAATATGGGGTAAAGAAAAACAATCTATTGAAATACCATGAAATAATTCCCCTTATTCAGAAAATAGTAGAGGGGCAGGCATCATTGTTCATGAAAATATAAGATTTGAGGAATTAAAACTTTCAAATAATTTAAAATTAATAAACTACAACAAAATTGACATTTGTGCTCTAAATGCATTAATAGGTAATCAAATAGTAACTATATTTTTCTTTATATATTCCTTCGAATAGGTCAAATCAATTTATATCACTTAATAGTTTAATGGCATTACATAATATATACTCTAATCCAAATTTTTTCCTTGGAGACTGGAATGCTCATTTGCTAGAATTATCATCTAGTTACACCTGTAAACTTGGAGAAACAATTAAAGAATTCACTGATTTATATACATTAGCTATACTTAATGACAAATCTATTACTCATGTTCCTGCTAACGGTACTATCGACTTAGCAATCTGTACTAGTGAATTATCACACTTGTGGAGAAGAGCTTATCACATGTACACCAGTGATCACTTTCCATGCATATTAGATTATCAAAATTTTCCGTGTCAGTCAAATAAATATTCCTTTTCATTAAGAAAATGGAACATAAATAAGACACATTTTCGCATTACTTTTGACAATTTAATAAACAATAAAATTCCAAATAAAGTTACTATTCAGGAACATTATAACCATTTGCTTAAAACAATAAATAGTGCTATGACTTTGTCTAGCAAGATAAAATTTCATGAACAAAAAAGATATTACCCGACAAATTTTTGGTGGAATGCTCAATGTAAGGAACAATGGCAAAAGAAAAAAGAAAAACTAGTGACATATCTTAAAACACTAACTACAGAAAATTTAATTGAATATAAAAAAGAGGAAGCAAAACTAAAAAGAATTGTTAAAAAAGCTAAAAGAAATTCTTGGCATAAATTTTGTGAACAATTAAATCCCCAAACTAAAATATTAAAAATCTGGAATATATTGAAAAGAGTAAAAAATAACAAGATTATAAGAACTCTACCTATAGATTTACAATGGCAACAAGAATTTATAAATAATATGATTAAAGACAATTCTAATAACATTGCTGAACCTTCAGTTGAATCATCGATAAAATCAACTAATAAAAGTTCAACAAAAGCTTTACATATTCCAATATCTATGAAGAAATTATTTCAATTTTACAACACTTTAAAATACTTTACCGGGCGAGGATCAAATAGAAAATGAATCATTAAAAAATCTTTGAACTTTAAGAATATCTTGGCTATGTACAATTTTTAATTTCATATTAATTACAGGTAATATCCCAGAACAATGGACTCACCAAGTAATTCTTCCAATATTAAAACAAGGTAAATCGTGTTCACAAGGAAAATCTTACAGACCTCTTGGAATTACATCTAATGTTTTAAAATTATTCGAAAGATGTATACAAAGACGCTTAGAATGGTTTCTGGAGGCAGAAAGTATTTTTCCTTCAAACCAATTTGGATTTAGAAAAAATTGTGGAACTCTTGATGCATTAGCTCTATTAACATTAAAAATACAAAATAATCTAAACAATAATTTAATTACACATGCAGCCTTTATTGATATATCAAATGCTTATGATGTTGTAAATATTACAACTTTATTAGATATATTAAAAAATATAAAAATTTCCTATATTTACCAAAACATTATTTGGGGATTATTACATCAAAGAAAAGGATTCATTTATGTTAATGGTAGCATTTTAAAACACATTCAAATCAATACAGGGGTTCCCCAAGGTTCATTTTTGGCGCCATTGATATTAAACTTATATTTACCTAATATATATAAACAAATTCCAAAATCTTTTACACACATATTATATGCGGATGATTTAGCAATTTTAATTACGGAAAATAATATAAAAACTAATTTCAACGAATAGGAAAAAATGATTATAAATTTATCTAAATGGTTAAAAACTAAAAATATGTTAATTTCAGAAGAAAAATTAAATATAATGACATTTTCAAAAAAAAATATCTATAACAACAATAGTAAAAGATTAACCAAGATACCTGTTGTAGACACCATAAAGTACTTAGGTTTACCTCTAGACAAAAAACTGTCATTTCAAGCCCATTTTAATAAATTATATAACAAAGGTAATAAATTATTAAACTTATTAACATCTATTGCTACTAATAATTTGGAGGACAACCATCTTTACTATTATTATTTAATAAGAATTATGTAATACCTAATCTAGAAAATAGCTTATCAATAATCCTCAATATAATATATATATATATACAGAAAAACACGAAATTATTGAAAGAAAACTATTAGAATAGCTCTGGGTGTAATGCAAAACAATCCTATATTAGTTATATATGCAGAATCTCATATTACAGATTTCAAAATTCGTAGATTTAAACAAGCGTCAAAATTTATATGTAAAATTAAACACAATAATAAACATCCCTTCAATTTGCAATATATCATAAATATGCAAAATATAAGTAAATTAAAAGTGAATTCACAAAATAAAATAACTATATGAAATTTAATTAATAATAAATATGATAAAATGGCAACGCCCTAGCCGAGCCGGTCTACCGGTTCCCGTAAGATCACCGAAGTCAAGCAGCTCTGGGTCTGGTCACTGCTTGGACGGGTGACCGTTGCAGTGTAATATAGAATTTAAAATTGTATTTTTATTTTTTTTATTTCTTCATTGAAATACTCTTTTGGTAGGTAGAAGTTAAAATGAACTTGTATAAATTTAAGAAACTTGTTGTATATTTTTCCAGTAAATTTCAGAGCCAAGATGACCACAATACTTGGTCATTAGATAGTAACTTGTTTTGACTGAAAAGGTCGCTTACCTAGTTGTGTGTTGTAAACTGTCTACGTGAGAATTTGCTCATAACACCAGAAGTAGTATCAGATCATATCTAAAGTTGTTATTCCTAAAGTGTATTTCTATCGTTGGTGTGCTTGTAAAGATAACTAAAACATCATAGTTGCTTACAAGCAACAGACCAATAGATCTATCTTTAAACTAATACTTATTATTGTCTTATTTTTGTTCAGAGGTCTACGTGACAAAGTAAAGGTATGATTTGGATGTAACCAGATATAACCTAAAAACATATTGTTCTCACTAAATAATCTTTGTATACAGAATTGTCTCCATGTTGTCTCGACAGATAACTTAATTTCTTTTTGTCTATATTTTGTGAAGCTGTTTTCTGTAGACTAGTTTATCCAGAATAGATTCAAGGTTTACTTTCAAATGTGTAGTCTTCAGGCGGTTATAGCTAGACTTTAATGTGCATTTCTTTTTGTATATAAGCTCTATGATTTTAAACCAAATTATCAGTTCTTCCTTGAACCAACTACGGTAAACTAACAGAGCTTCTGGTAGTCACCTAGCTGAGGGAGACCGAAATCTACGTTAAGTATAAACCTTCTAAATTCTTGGCTGATACATACATTTTGTGCACTAAGCTTTGACTCCTGATAGAATACAAACGAAATTCTTTTAGTACAAGATTCTTTAAATTCTGGACTCAGTAGTATATAAGTACAATCATTGCAACATTTTTTGGAACTTTAATTTTCTTCTCTTTTGTTGAAAGACAACATATATTTGACATCTATAATAATTAGTAAGGCCTCTGAGACGTTTTATATTTGTATTTATAAATACTTTTATTGTATCAAAATTTTGACTAAAACAATAAACTTATATTTTTGTATCAAATATTGGACTTAACAAATTATTCAGCTTTCTCTATAAGGGATTTACTGCAAAAAGAACAGAAGAAATAAGTATTTCTTCCAGAACGACGTTGTCGTTCTACTACAGATAAAACTTTTGGTGGCAGCGGTGGGATTCGCAAAG
>JAGDQP010023793.1:0-28717 GCA_022664845.1 Lepisma saccharinum | reverse complement strand
GCTATGCGTGGTTTACAAAATTTAAAAGTGGCGATTTTGACGTGAGAAACGAAGAACGTCTAAGACCACCGAAAAAGTTTGCAGACAGCGAATTGCAAGGTTTGTTGGATGAGGATGACGCTCAAATGCAACAGCAACAACTCGCGGATCAACTAAATGTGACACGAGAAGCAGTTTCCATACGTTTAAAAGTCATGGGCAAGATTCAGAAGGTGGGAAAATAGTTCCACATGCATTGACTGAACGAAAACAGGAAAACCGAAAAAACACTAGCAAAACTCTGTTCACCAGGTACAAAAGGAAATCATTTCTCCATCGAATTGTGACTGGTGACGAAACGTGGATCTATTTCAAGAATCCTAAGCGTAAATGATTATGGGTAACTCCAGGAGAACCGGCGACATCGACTGCAAGACCAAATCGCTATAGACGGAAGATAATGCTTTGTGTTTGGTGGGATCAGAAGGGAGTGATATATTATGAACTGCTGAAACCTGGCGTAACCGTTAGTATCCAACGTTAATGACAACAAATGATCGATTTGCATCAAGCTTTGCGTGAAAAACGACCAGAATATGACCAAAGACAACATATTCTTCACGATAATACACCCTCCCAGACAGCAAAACTGGTCAAGGAAGCGATTGGGACGTTTGGCTAGGATATCCTTCCGCATGTGGCTTACTCACCACACTTGGTGCCTTCCAATCTTCACTTATTTCCATCCATGAGACACGCCCTTGCTGACCAGCGCTTCACATCTTAGGAAAATGGCTTGATGACAGATTTTCAGCACAAGAGGCAAAGTTTTTTTTTTTTTCTTGTCTGGCATCCACACATTGCCGGAACGATAGCAGAAATGTATTGCTAGCGATGGCCCTCAAAAGAAAAGCTCCACGTTTTTCTCTCTCCGGATTTCCGGAACGTGTGCGTGCAAAATTGAGGAGTTTTAACTGTAGAGTTTTAGTTTTACAGGCCGCAATGATCGATACGAAAATCGACCCGAAAAAAGTTGCACAGTTTTAACTGAAGAGACCATCCCGATCGTATATTGGTTGAAGAGGGTGTTAATCTTTCTGGATTTCCTGAAAGTGTGTGGGCACAGGTATTTTGATTCGATGATGAAATTTTCAAAAAGAAATCTGTACAGTTAAAACTGCGTTGAGGATTTCCGGAAAGTTGTGAGCGGCCTTTGGTCACTTTTGGTCCTATTTTATTTTCTGCATTGCATATTCTAAAGCAAAGCTAAACAGTATTGATGACAGGGTATCACCTTGTTACAATCCTTTGGGAAATTCGAAACTATCTTATATGTTATTACTTACCCACACTGTGCTTATAGGGTCTGCTGAAATACATCTTCAATAATTGAACAAGTTTTGTTTTCGGAATTCCAAAAATGAAAATCGTACCAAGATACTGTATATGTTTTCCGTGTTAATACAATCATAATCTTTCTTAATATAAATGAAGAGCTTGTACCAGCGTAGTTTGCTGTTCCATTTCTATTTTTCTTCCCCTTTTATTTCTTTGTAATATTATGTATCCTTTCGGGCTCTCCCTATATATTTTTCTCTTTGTTTGACTTTAGTAACGCTTTGCGCATGTTTCGTTTAATTTCCATTTGTGTTTTCAGTCTGTATCTATTCAGGTTTTCGTTAGTCACGAAGACTTGGATTTGGTGCTTAATTTTGATTGGATCCGAGTCAATGCTTGGCTTTGTGTTTCTTGTTGATTGGTGTGAATCAACATTCTTCTCCGGTTGATGGGAGAACTGCTCTCCCATCCATGTTAGTTTTAGTTCCAATTTCCCCGACCCGAAGGATGGATGTGTGGGCTTTTCTGTCATTTGTATCTCCTGAGCCCTAACTACAAGTCGGTAAACATATGCCAAAATTTAGTTAAACTGAAGAATATTCCGATATTATTTCATCTATTCCGGTGGATTATATTCGTAGTTATTACAAGGGAAAAGTTCGATACATAATAAGACATTTCATGACGACAAATTTATTTCGTAGTTTTCACTGCAATAAAATCATTATTTTGGTTTCAAAGATTATTTGCCAATATGGGTAAGATGTGCTAAATTATGTTATTAACAGAGTTCCTACATTTTAAGTATCGGGTAGTTGGATCCTAGTAATCAATTGCCAACTTTAGTCTCCCAGTTTCCTTTTTATATTTAAAATTCCCGGTTAGCCATGTTAACAGCTACCATACATCACCGCAATGAGTCAAATTAACGACAATGTTTGTTCGAACATTTTTACGTACCGTTTTTGATAATTTTGGACTTTAATTGCAAATTTGAAACCTCGAAATGATTATTTAGTATTGGTTTGAACTACAGCCAGTATTCTTCGTTTAATTGTCACATTTATGACATTATTATTGCGTATTTCAATATTTATTCAAAGAGTCATTTGTATAACGTAGTAATCATGTCATGACGTCACGCCTGCTTTAAGGCAAACTGGTTTCTTTCCTCAAGGTATGTTTTATGTAATCACTCAATTTCTGTATGAAATAATGTGATGAAACCTTTTCCAAACTAAATAGTAACCTTCTTGGAATATATAGTGAAAATTTAAGCAAACATTATTAATTATTATAAAACTTATAAACATTTATATCTGCGAAACCAACTTTCGTTTTCACTTAATTAATTCATAATGTGTTAAAGATAGAAAATACAAATTTGTTTCATCTGTACGTCACAATTTTTATTTTGTTGTAATCGAAACGAAATTAATAGCTCCGAAGGCGAATATTGTGTAAAATCCGATAAATAAATTGAAGGTTTGAAATCTTTATATTTCCTTAAACATTCTGAGTTTCTTTTCAATGAACTTAGTCTATATGACCTCTCAGTTAACTAGGTATTACGAAAGGTATTAGTTGAGTAACCATATACAGTGTGTGATATTATTTGTGTTGTGCAGTGATTTAATTAACGTTTACTATGATATTCATCTAAATTTAACTACGTTATCCATAAATAAGTGAATTTTGAAAGCAATTGATACTAAATTATTTATCTATTTCGGTTATCCTAGCGTTTTGAGAGATGCGTTTTAATTAGATTAGGTTTGGTTCATTACTCTGTAGGCCAGTAGTAGGATTATTTTACCAGCTGTGATGTGAAACATTGGGAAAAGAACTATATATTGAATTCTACAGATACAGCGTTATGATATATGAAGTGACTCCATTATGTGATACGTGTGAAGAGATTATTTGCATTTGCGATAGATAATGACACGACGTTTAGGTTAGGTTTTGACCGCCGTTAATTGTATTCGTCGTTTTTGTTTCAGGAAATGCGATTCTAGACTACAGGTGTTGGCCATACTAAGGTAAAAGTAAGACATAGTCTTTGCCACCCTGTAGTAGATTCTTCAAAGTGGGATGCAAATTGAGTCATGCATGAATTGTTAAGCGTATGATCATATGAAATCATTCCCAAGTACAGATTTTCGTTTATTTCTTTGACTATCGCTAATCTGAACCAGCTGGTACTTCAGAGTATGAACTGACGATCTAATTAAAATATTTTAGGTGTCGCCTTATCGGTATTTCATCCCTCGTACAGCTTTCCTGTCTTTTAGCAGCAATCACAAGGATCTGGAATCCTCTTTCCCAGATAATCTTAAATCTGAAAGACATTTCTGCACTGCTCGACTGGGGTGTAGAAAATGTTTGGAGCTAGAGTGTAGTCAGATGTGTTGCATGGGTACTCTAGGTTCCTGGCGACCCTATTTATATTCTTGGGTTGTGGTGTTTACAGTTTCTTTCTATTCGCAGCCAGGATTGATCTGTGACGTTGCAGTTTTTTGGTGACCCACTCATGATTGTTGCGTCTGCAAGCTGGTGGACAGTCCATTGTATCTCCTTTTATTTTCTAAGATTTGTCGCAAGGCAAAAATCTGTTCCAACGTGGATCTATTTCTCCTAAATCTACGTTAGTGATCTCCAATTATGTTGCCTAGCTATATGCTTAGGCGAGTTAGCAGTATATTATTCAATACTTTGTAAAATGTTGGGAGTAACAACATTCTGGAGTAATTACAGTCCGATTGATCACCTTTAAACCGGAACATTTTTTGTGTGTTTTTTCATTGCTTTGGAAACACCGCATTTCTCCATATAGCATTTATCAATTTACGTAGCTCCTTGATTAGTGTCGTTCCTCCTGCTGTAATTAATTCGGCTGGAATATTGTCTATTCCCGGTGATTTAATATATTCAATTCTTCATGGAAATTTTGAGCTTGATCTCGCTAGGCTCAAGTACCTATAGTTCCGCGGTTATTTTAAATTCCTCTGTTATCCGTTGTGTACATTAAGAATTTTGTCCAAATAACTTTTCCACACATCCATGAGTTTAGTCGAATCCTCCTGAGAATCTCGCGTTCATTTTTAACCTCGGCATTTTTAGACTAATAATAAACTAGCTAACAAGTTTAGCATTTAACTTAAGGAGTATTGGAAACACCTGTCGGGTAAACTATTAATTTAAACACAAAAATCCCGCCAACTATTATTTAATTTTGATATCTTTTTAGTATGTGTAAATATGAAAAGGATAAAACGCCAGTTAATGAATTTTTAATGAACGAAAGCAGTGATAAATGACAAACACATTCTTATCGAGAAGGAGTCAAAATTTCCCCTCAAGTGTTATTGTGTTAAAAAAAAATATAACTGAACATCCACCTGACATTTCGGACTTAATTAAAATATCTAATTCTCTTTGAAACGTTAATTCAAACGACTCTTATATATATTCAAGGTGAGGCTAAAGGTGGTTTATGATCAACATGGTTAAGGATTGTAGATTTTTGGATTATTACTTTTTAATTAGTATGAAAAACAAAAACGTCTTATGGAGTCGGCAATATAAAGAATGAGGATCTCCTAGCCAACGAAATACAACCAATCAAGCCCACACAATGAACATTTCTCAGCGTTCAAAATCATTATTGTCGCGGCAACAAATGTACAACATTCTAGCAAAATTAAAACTGCCAGTACATGTTTATAAACCAAACAAAAATCAAAAACTACAAGCCATTTCCAACAATACTCATCACAGCTAAGAAATATTGAAATGTGTGCAAATATTCTAAATATTCGATTATCATTCTCCACTTAGAAGTCAATTCACTCAAATCAGTTTTATTATGTGTATCAGTAATCCATCAGCAATCTAGTCGAAATTTACCAAACTCTTAACCAAAATAAAATGTCAGAAAAACTTTACTCTCAGTAAAACGCATACGAAGCTTCACTATACAAATAAGCTAACAAAATTTTCTGTAATTGCATCATCTTAGAAACACAACCTGGTAACTCAAAATCATGTCAAACCAATATTTCGTAATACGTTGCGTACAAGATTTAGTTTCGATGTTAAGGTAAAATCCTGCAATTATAATTACTTCACATCTTAGCGTTGACAATTTGCGACGGAACTATAATACGTGACTATAACAAATCGATTGATCAGTGTTGCATTATCCTGTAATTAACGGAAAGACACAATCAACATGTTTAGCACAAAACAGAATAAAAGTTCGAGACCAAAAATTTATATAAAACAAGATGTTAACAAATAACCGGGATCTATACAATTTGATTTTGACGTAGAGGCACCAGATCGGAGGCGGAGCGACAGAGAAACATGCTCAGTTGGCTGAAACTGAATTATCTCCACTGGGAGATCAAATACATGCTTTATGTTCAATTGACTTTAATCTGCGCTTTAGGAGGAAACAATGAAGACTAAAATAATTACAATTACGTGTCTGAAGTTTGCAATATTCCATCCGGCGAAGGAACTAGACGAGAGACTAACTTGGACCGCATCAATACTATTAACACACCATACAACTGTCAATGCACTTAACCATGTATATTGGCAGAAATGTATTATTTCAGAAGCTGTCTTCGCATGACTAAGGGTTCTGAAAGCTTATTTTATCAGAATATATCTATGCCTGTACTTATTACAATTAATTGTCAATCATATAGTTGACAAACTTCGTACCTTAAGTTACATTGTGGTATTCAGTTCGTTAAACATCTTGTTAGTATGTTTCCTTAATATACATGAGGTACCCATTTTCATTTCATAATATTCCGTTGATAGTATGACCAAAACCTTAAATAATCGGAATTAGTTCCCACATACCCGTCCACTGAACCTTCTCGCAGTAGTGATGCCAGTTCTTAGCGAATACTCAATGTCACGAGTGTATGCAGAGATTCTTCAAAAGGACAACTTTTTAAACATGTGACTGTGGTGTTGCATTCTCCTCTTGAATCTTTCCTAGAGTGTAAAAGAGAAATACCAAGGACAGTAAAAAGCTGGCGAACACTTTGTATAGTTCCGTATTAGTTATAAATTTGGCAATCACCACCAGGTCATCTTTGACGTATGACGCTTCCGCGGACACGCACGTAATCCAGCGACTCTGTGATTGTTGAAAGCACTGGCGGTACTCATTCGTTGGAATGCTTAGAGAGGTGTGTCGCATTTTACTTAATCTCTTCTGTCGTGGCAAAATGTGTTCCTTTCTACTTCAGTTCCGTTTTGGGGATTAACTAAGAGCCACAGGAAGCGAGGTCATGAGAATACTTTGTGATATTCTCAGAGCTGCATTAGTCGCCGCGTAAACTGATACTGAAGCGCCCGTAGAAACATTACGCAATAGACATAGCAGAACAATTCAAAATAACACAGACGTTCGCAGAATGGTCGTTGTATGTTTTAAAATGTTACTGTCTTTTAAATCCCCTCGTACGTTGATAGGAAATAATGTAATTCTAAACAGACACATATGGCGAAGTTTGAACATTGATGTCAAGGTACTTAAATCAACGCGTATGTGTCGAAAAATGTTTAATATAACTAAAGCAAATACAAATTCATCAAGTCAATATGCAGGAAAATATGACAATGATTTCAGTAAAATATTTGTGTCAATAAGTAAACATTTGACGTTATTTTTTTTTAAAGTAGCACATTCACAAGAAATTGTAACGTTAACAACATCTCAGATGAATATGCGTGACCAATCTATAAATCAGTGAAGTTTCCATGATATGGGGAAGCAAATTCAATATTGTTGTAAAAAAACGTGACTATAAAGACAAATGATAAAAGACTTAGGCTGAATGCCTTAATCAATGGACAAAATATGTGTTTTAGAATATCAAACGACTGTGTTCTTAAGAGTCAGGACTAGGACGTAAATTTAGTTTTCTGGATTATTCTGAAGAGAATTCCATATATTAGTATTTTGTAAATAATTTAATTAGAGAGGACTCATATTGTGAAATACCTGAACGAAATATCCCACAAAGCATTATAATTTAAAATAGCTCTTTTCAAATTCCCGGTTTAATATTTTATTTGCATCCTATTTCGCTAGGGCACCCCAAAAGAGACATTCTATAAGAAGTAAATAAAGGAAGTAAATATACTGCTTTTATGGTGAGTGTAATAAACAAATGTGCAAGTTGTTTTAGTTAAATTTATGTGAACGCTATAAATGAATTCGTACTTAATGCAGAGTAAGCTAACCCCACAGTCGTCGACGATTATGCCTATAGTAAATAAAACTGGAAACCGACATAAAAATAACGTTGTACAAAAGTAATACCAAAATGTGCAGATTTTATCTTGAACAGTAAGAATAATGTAAATTTCAGATTACAATATAAATAACCTAGTAATTCTGATTGAATCAACAGAATTTTAAACTTTGTTTGAAGGAAGAACGCCAGTTAAACCTTGCGTGATATTAATTCCCAACGCCCATAAAGAGATAGTGGGCGACTAGAGTCATTCTCTATGTTCGTGTACGTGTGTTAATACTCATTAATGTTAATATTTACTTAGATTGTATTTTTAATGCGACTCAGTGTATTATGACTTAAAATTTGTATAGCTAATAATTTGGATGTGGTCTGTTTACGAGTAAAAAATATAGTTTTGCATCGATTGTATTCAAGCAAGATGCCGCGTATCATAAATCAGGTAGAGAAAGGAACTTCTTTAAGATTGGGATTAATCGACATTGAATATCCCTACTGTTCTCAATCTGAGGGCGTTTCAATATTAATTTTGGTGTTCCTGCACTAAGAAATTTAATAAACTTAATGAAGTTTAACATACTCAATTCAGATTTACTCAATATTTTATACGTTCGATTCCATGCCATTACATTGTGATCCAGAATCAACATTAAACAATTTCTTCTTTGAATTCTTGTAAGTGTCACATGATTAGTCGTTACCGAGAGTAATAAAGCTCAATAGTGCATTCGCATTTTCATTTTCCATCTGGATTCAACCATGAGTCTACGGAGGCAATCAGAGATACTAAAAAATTCAAGAACAAAAGGACGTCTTTAGGCTTATTTTTGAAAACGAAATTGCATCGTAACAGTTTCTTGTACAATTTTATGTGGTTTTGCACTTACAGTCTTTCTGAATTACGTTTATTTTATAATAATGGACAGATACATTGTGATTAACTTGTGAAGTTCAAACACCAGGTTAGTGAATTGTTGGTATTAAGAAAAAGAAAGTCGATGTTTAATTGCTCAATATTTTGCCAACCACGAACACTCGGACATATTTGTGTTCTTGTGTACATAACATTAGTTATTCTAAACCTTCAATCCAAAATAAGTATATGGGATTAACAATAATATTTATTCATATCCAGTCGAATATAGGATAATCCCGATTCATAATTCACGAACACTTGTAGATAAAATTGACTAATTGAGATGAAGTAAATAGCTGCATACGAAAAAAAGACATCCCTCTGACATTTCATCCTAAGATAAGTGGATTAAATTAGCTCTTTTATTTAAAATTCTTCGCATCACTCTGCTACATGCTGCTTACTCGCACGATTGATTTTCTCCTTCCAAGAATTTGATGTTGCAATCACTTACGTTACTTTATTATTCATACTTATTAATTTTGGGCTTTGTTCTGATGATTTAAATTAACGACAAAATATAATAGTGATTATATATTAATATACAAATCCATATACATTTAAATCTTATCCAAATCTTTATAATGAAATATGCTACAATACATCATACCTAATAATCACATTCGAAGTTGACAATAACTGTTTCAGACCATGAAGTGATGAAATGGAAATATATTCCTTCATTGCTTCTATGAAAGCCGCAATAGTCCTCAGAATAATATTTTTCTTCTTTAAGGGATATGCAATTCTCACGGTACCACTGAAAAGGAGTTGGGTATAAATTAGGCAGATAAATTCTTATTGACTAATCCTAAAATAAATATAATCATTACAAATTGATCAAAACAATAGATTGACTTACTCAGAGAAGACAAACTTATTTTATATTTATAAATGGTTTATGGTAAAGCTATGATCAAGGCAAATATTCGTGTTTTATGTTTATATTCCATTACGAATTATACAAACTATATATTGATATATATATAGAATATTCCATATTTAAATAAGAAGAAAACTAATCTAGTTTTTTTAATGACAATTAATAGCGTTAGCCCCATAAATGCTGGGAAATGAGCGAGGGCACTTTATTAATTTTTCAAAGCTTGAAAATCTTGAAGTTTGAATATATTTGAAATAGGTGTAAAAGTTTTAACTTAAGAAAATTATGTTTTTATACAAAACCAAATTGAGAATGAAAAAGAAACAAATATAAATTTTACTGTTACATTTTGTTCCTGTCCTTCATTTTCTTATTGTAATCAGATTATTTTGCAGACATTGAGGCATCGCAAAACCTTACATTTGTTTCACTAGTTGTGACTTTGTACCGTAGATAGAATAAAGGATGAAAATGGACCAAAAATTTGACGTGAAAATCACGTTAGTAAAACAGTTTTTTATTAGTTATTCCGTTATTGAAGTAGTCAGTCCAAGGGATAATCGTTCTGCTTTCGTACAAAATTCATACGAGTATCATCACATAGAAGCAAATTTAAGGAAGAGAGCTTAGAGGAAATTGGAAAACTACAGTTGTGTTTTATTCCTTTAAAACGCTGCTTCTGGATTTGGACTGACAAATACCATCGAGACACATGGAATAAAATTTTATTAGATGATTTATATATATTATACGGAAGTCATTTTCAGATTTTTAAAATGCTTGCAAGAGAGTTGCCAATACACCAGTAAGCCTAAGTTTCATCTAACAAAGAAGGTACCATGTGCGGAATGAACCTTGAACTTCATAATTTAACATGGTACTCCACACTATATATGAAACGGAAAAGTGAGAATGAGAAAGGTCAAATTCTTCTGAATGGATTTTGGTTCATCAAGTGACATCCTTACTTCACGGAACAATCTCAAAGCTGTTAAAATGACCATATCCTTCAACTTACGCTCCAGAGTTTGGTCAAGTTAAATGACAGAATTTTCCTTGGGTCTAGGACAAATCGTCGAATGGAAAATCATCAAAACGAAAGCGCTTTTACAAAGTCGAAAGAAATTGACAAATCGTCGAAAGAAACGGTCGAAGCGCCGAAACATATGGTCAAAACGTGGACAGGCTAAATGGTCAAAGCGTCGAAACATATGGTCAAAACGTGGACAGGCTAAACGGTCAGTGTTGAAAAATAAAAATGGTCATAGCGTCGAAAGAATTTGAAAATCGTCGAAAGAAACGGTCAAAACTTCGAAAGGCATACCGTAGAAAGAATTGGAAATTCGTCGAAAGAAACCGTCAAAGCGGCGAATGATATGGTCAAAACGTCGAAAGGCTAAACTGTCAGAGCGTCGAACGGCATATCATCGAAAAGCAAAAACTGTCATACCGTCGAAATAATTGGACAAATCGTCTAAGAAACGGTCAAAGCGTCGAAAGGCATGTCGTCAAAAAGCAAAATAGGTCATAACGTCGAACGAATTGGACAAATCGTGGAAAGAAACGGTCAAAGCGTCGAAAAGTGAAAACGGTCAAAACGTCCAAATGCATATCGTCGAAACGCAAAATCGATCATAACGTCGAAAGAACTGGACAAATTGTGGAAGGAAACGGTCAAAGCGTCGAAAGCCATATCGTCGAAAAAGGAAAACTGTCATAACGTCCGGCAAATCGTCGAAGAAAACGGTCAAAGCGTCGAAATGCAAAAATTGTCAGAGCGTGCGTGAAAAGAAAAAAAAATGACCACAGAAATGAAAATATACCCAGTCAGTAACCGGACCAAAAGTATCACTTATTAATTTTTATCTTTAAATGTTATAATGTTACGATAATAAGCTATATAAAACAGTTAATGGCAGTTTTATTTTTTCTTTATTGTAGAGATATAAGTAGTATTTGTTTTTTTAGAATACAAATATGATTAATGATTAGTAAAATTTTATAGATTTTTCTTTTTCGTCCATGAGGTCATATAGCTGAATCGATTACTGAATGTTTCTTTGAAAGGAAAACATAGATTATAGTGTACACTTTTGAGATTATATTGTACCCTTTTGAGATTACATAGTACCTAAATGATATAGTTCGACTAATAATCATGCTTGGTAAATGGTCTAGTAACTCTCAGAGTGAATATCAACCAATACCTGAAGAAGTACATATCTCAAGACAATAAAGTCCATTACATATTCCTACAAATGAATTCAATAAACATGAAAGAAAAGACTATTTTCGATATAAACATTTTCATTACATAAGCTTTCATATAAAGCTAATAAATATGAAAGAGAAAAAGTTTCCAGCACAACAAAGTTCATTATATCAGTCTAAAAGTAGATTTAATACATATTAAAGAATAGATTTATTTTCCAAAGGGGAAAAACTGTTCGTTACGTACGTTTAAATATCATTAATATGAATTAAAACGTCTTGTAAAATCTAAGATAAAGATTAAGCAAGACCTAGAGAAGCACATATTTCAACACATGGCCATTATATAGACCTATAAATAAATTTAGTAAATATGAAAAACCCTGTTTCCAACAAAAGAATATTCATTACAATGCTTACAACTAACTAACTAAATGTGAAAGGAAAGTCTTTGTAACTTTTAAAGTAAAAAATAACAAAGAGAAGCAAACAACACAATAATGTCCATCACATAGGCCAAAAATAAATTTAATAAACAGGAAGGAAAAGTCTGTTTATAACACAAGAATGGCTGTTGTGTAAGCCTAGGAATAAATGTAATAAATATTTCAGAAAAAGCCTGTTTTGAACACAAAATGTTCATTACATAGGGTTACAAATAAAATCACAAATATAAAAGATATGTTTTTAAAACAAATTACACACTTCACATAATTATATTATCTACTCTATTCCATAATGAACCCAAACTAGTGTGTTTAGCCCATCTCATAAAACATATCTTGTATCAACGTTTGAATCTAATGGTAGCTTAACTTTTAGATTATACAAATTATCCTTCCATGATTATGTTTATATCAATAAATGTTTACATTCTTGAATATACATTTTTATAATCATCAAATTGTATCTCATTTGCTACTACGCATTTAGTTACTAACTTACTTTTTTCTCTGTTATGTTTTCTACTATAAAGACATACATATTTTACATTGATCCAACAAATTAAATCATTATTTACCTTTATTCTCATCCTTCACCTTCCCCGCCCCTTCTCCCTCACACGAACACACTCACTTACTTTCTCTTTCCCACCTCTCCCTTCCTCTATCTCATACACTGACTCACTCACATATTGTCTTTGGTTTGGATCGTTTCAAGCAGGCACAATGGTAGCGATTTTTAAAATCATCATGAATGTTGAGTTATTTTAACTTGAATCTTATTTGTAGACTGAAAATTCTGAAATATAAATCTGGTCATTTCTAGGTAATTATAGTAGTGTTGGAAGAAGAAGTCGTCTGTTCAGATTTAGCCTTATGGAACAAGATTCTTAGACATTGTGGAAACACAAAAGCAAAGATGTTGCAGTGAATATTGTTTATTTGTTAAAAATCTCTCATTCAGCCTACTTCCGAACATTTAACACTAAAGACATTAAAATATTAACGACAGAGGTAAAATATTCTCGAAATAATCAGCCTTGCCATATTCTATTGTAACGGATTTCAATGGGGCCATTATGAAAAAAAAGAAGAATTGCGCCGAGAAGGAGAATTTTCAAATTCGAAATTATTATTTTTCAGTACTGTATATACAACTTTAACTTGTAAATAAGACAGTTAACAATCTTCTTGATCTATTCATGTATGTAGCTGTATGAGTGTGTGATTTTTATTATTGTCATTGAACAAGCCTAAAGTGATAGTTGTCATTATTTCTCGCAGAGTCCTCTAGGTGGTGGAAAAAAAACATTCATCGGAAATCGAGAGAGAAGTTCCATAGATGTAGAAGAAAAATTTTGAGGAGTGTTGATAATAATTTATGAAGGAAATAAAGTGACAATTACTAAAAACACGACGATGACTGATGTAATGGATCTGGTTTAGTATTCAAGCGAAAAGTACATCAGTCACTGTAAGTTATTTGTGAGGCCGTACAGTAGTGACGACTTTGTGCACTCGACGGTCACAGGGAATTAAAATAGCTTAATTTTGGCTTTAATGAACCAAAGAGCCTCTACATCGAAATACCACTGTTTTGGGATATTGGTTTAGAGTGACATGGCCGCAGACTGCTGAAAACTGTTTCGGTGCTAGAGGTATGATCTCTGATCGTCTAGAGCTACGAGTTTGCTGTAGCCCACTTTTGTCGTTAATTCATGACTGGGGCAAACTAACATCTTGCCAGAGCTCTTGGCAGTAATAGTCCATGAAGTCAAGACGTCATTGCCAGGAAATGGAGTTATGATGAAGGGCTTCATGTTGCTGTAACCTGCCGAGAATTGCAGTCGAATTTTATAACCAGAATCCATGTGGGAATTTGTCACTGAAGAGATTTAACGTTAAAAGGAAGTGATAACGCAGTTACTAAGCAGTAAGCCAAAAGAAACTGGTTTTATCAAACATTTCAAGACTGTATATAGAACTGTTTTACTTCCAATTAAGTGAATTCCGTCCATTCACTTAATTGACGGAGTTCACACATGCTCCCGAGAAGTTGTAATTAAGCGGATGCTCGTAGCTTACATGCATCATGGATAAAAGCGATAATTGTAGTGAATGGTTTGAGCCGAGAAAGTACATCCTTTAAGCTACTAAAAGTCAATGATATGTCAATTATAGAGATATTGAGTAAATTACGTTGACAAACTATAGAAGAAAGAAACTTTAATAAGTACAAGTTGTAATAATTTAGAAAGTTCTCAAGTACATAAGACGTTAAGCGCCGTTCACAAGTACACTTATTTACCCCTGTGCTATCGAAGTGAGGCGAACCAAGTTAGCATTGAGTTAATGTGAAACACTATAGAAATCAATTATTATGGTGAGTTGAAAAGATTATTATGGCTTCATAAGATTAAACATAAACATAACATTCTTCTCCGTTAAGAAAAGAAGAATGCTTGTGTATTTTTTAAAATTTTCTTGCAATAATAATGGAATGAAAGTGTAACCTTTCACGTGTGTATATACTTATGTTTACCATCTATTGTATTATTATAGTGGTGTTGATAAGATTTATCGTTCATTTTTTAAAAAAAAGGCCAATATTCCATTTAAAGTCAAATAAAGTGTGCTATCTAGTGAATAATCAAGGAGAACGTTTGAAAATACAAGTGGAACAATATACTTTTCAATTATCGAAATATTCACTTGCACATGAGAATTTATACCGTCTTATTGAGTGTGATGAATCAGTAAAGTATAGTCAAGATCGAAACAAGTACCTTGCAAGAAAAAGAAACCCGAGCCTATTTAAAGGATCAAACATATCAAGAAATAAAATTCCCGTTTGTTACAAAATCATTTATTAACAAAAGCATTAGTGGTTAACATAATATACAATAAATTTATGCGATCTTATTATTATTTCTTCGCACCAAGAAGAGTTAATGCACAATGGAGCACCATTGACATAAAAATCTCCACAAGTAACCTTTGTTTCATTCGACATTGTCTTATGTTTGCATTTTTTTGTAAATCCTATTTACTTCGTGTAAGGCTGAACTTCTCTACAGTTATATAAATCTTCTCATCTTGCAAGTGAGCGTTATTTTAGAACTCCTTGAGGAATCCATCTGGTAATATAAGGTGCATTGGCACATATTAAATCTTAACGTTTTGTTACTCTAACAATATGTCAAGGATAAGACTTAATGGCCAACATGTCTCATTCGTCTTTCAAACTTCAGTGTGCACAGGGCAGACCGTTCCCTGTCGCCATGGCATCTCACAATATCCATGGTGGGGTTGAGAAAGATAGCAAGAACCTCAATCAGAATGACTGATTTCAATCGACTTTAGGTTCACGCTATTACCAACCAGCACTCTACCTATTGATCTATCTTTCGAAATATAAAGCAACAAAGAGATGGAACCAGCGTCAGAATTGTCAGTCTGAAGGGTGTAAATCCAATATTGAAGGGTTTGTAAGTAGAGCTTTGCTGTGTTTCGATTCTTACCAGCAAAATTTTATAATTCGGGCTGTATACTCGATGATTTGGAGAGGGCGGTTTTCTCCATAGGGGATTCTGGAAAGAATCCCTGGATTGAACTCAAGTCATGGAATGATATCGGTGAAAAAATATGTGTTGACTAATATTCTGTGGAATATAGAAAGAGGAAAGCTATACAAACTTGCTATAATTGTTTCGGTGCAAGAACTCTCGTGAATTGGAAACTTTCTAACGGAGACCCTCTGGTCAAGGCGATTAAAGGCAAGGGGTTACTATTTCTTTAACCTCAGATTTATGAGTTCGAATCCAGTCAAAACGTTTTACTTTTTTTCTACTTCCCTCGGAACGTTCACTATTTGTTCTCTACCAAGGGCAAATTGTGTTTAAATTTAAAGTAACGTAAATTATGTTGGTATTAATTACCAAATGCAAATTAATAATAAAGAAAGGGTAGAGGCAATAGTGACCAAAATTATTACTGAACATCATCAGTAATATTTGTTACGAACGTTCGAAACAAACTAGCGAGCTTCTAAAGACGGGACGTAAAGTTTCTGGCGGAGTGACTTTCTAACCACTCTGTGCAATAATGACCACAGACCTAAATCTGTGATTAAACCTTTGTTAAGGGTGAAGTATGTGTAGTATTTTAGCCCAGTGCTCTTGTAGGCAATATATGTAGTTATAATTGCAAAAAATACCTATTATTGTCGCTTTATATAAGAAATGAAAGTGAACATTAATTAATGTTTTAAGTTTCCACTTCGTGCATAATATTATTCCCGAAATGAATAGTCATCACCTCCCGTTTCAGAGTGCAGAATAGTTCCAGTGTATATAAAAGTAGGGAACTATACTTTAAAGTAACATGTTGGATAGGCGTGTGTGCAGCGTTACACACAATGTTTACATTTTGGTGCGCGTAACCACGGGTTCATTTCCTTGGGGTCCTTTGAACGGTGGGAACCAATGTATAACTAAAAATGTTATTTACAAAGAATTTGTATGTTGCAAAACATGTCTACGTAGCACCGTTTTAATTATAAACATTGATCAAATAGATGTACCGGATGCTTCTTCGGCTATGATTTGAAACGCGATAATGTTTACGTCATTATATGTTGAGTTACAATGTGATTAGTGACGATGTCGCTTTAACATGGAGGATCTGTAGCTCCGAAACAATAAATAAATTTGAATTTATTGAAAGTAACATTAGTCTTTCTTTGATGTAAATAATCACCTAACGAAGTTTGTGCCGTCGGGAACAACTTATTTCTGAAAATGAATCATCGTCGCGTTCAAGACAGAAGAGTGTATTATTTGAAAAAGTTTCCATCAGTCCATAAAAATGACTGATTAAGGATATATGGAACGTAACATCTGTCCCTTACCTGTATGATCAACTATGAAAAATGCTAGTAAAACTCAATAGCAACAAACCTATAAAGTACTTCAAATTTTCAAAGACTTATTTCGTTTTGAAAAACGTTTCATGCAAAACGTAGTCTTCTGCTCTTCTGCCTTGAACGCGACAATTTGAAAAAAGTAAGATTATGGATTTAATTCTACATTATTTTCTAAAAGAATACAGTAAAGTTGTATATTATCACCTTAGATTAATGTCAGGTTACCTAAGCAAGGAAAGTTGTTTCTTTTCTTTTCATATCCTATTAAACATTGCTGAGATAACAGAAAATTCATAGAAAGTTACCTTAAGCCATTTCTATCTGTTTTATTGCTATTTGTAGGAAACACCCACAGTGATCAATCACGAAGCAATTTTATTTTATCACGAAAGCAATTATATCATGAAACCTAAACATAACGCATATATTCGTTTTAGATTGCCAAACAGTATTAATGAAATCTACACAGGACTGTCGTTCTAGCTGCTTGAGGCAGAAATATTTGGCATGACATTGACGTCACAGACTTTGGACTATAACATCAGGAGAGAAAGTAATTGGTAAGCGAGATATTCTATTGTGCTGCTTGGGTCAAATGAAAGGAAATAGGGAGGGTGAATAGATATCAAGATCCTGCCCAGAAATGAATAAGCCAAACCTTCGTGTAAGTTAGGTAGCCTAAGTTGCTGATTCAAATTTCAGGAATTACATACGCTCATTGTACATTGTAAAACTAAATTGGAGGAACTTGATCAAGACTATGGATTAAATCGTGCAAATCACCAGCCGATAAAACACGCCCCACACAATACTGGAAAAAGTGTAATGTGCTTACCGATAAATACACTAAAACAACATATCCATTGTCAGAAAGCAAAGAAACACTTCATTTTGATCTGACCATAGCAGACCTAATCGCATTTTATTTACAAGAAATATTCACACTCTAAATTCAATTAATTATCGACGACCCTGCATACCAATTGGATTTCAGATCATCACTGAAACAACCCTTCTTCCCATAATCCAATTATTCCAGCCATCACCACCGAAGATGTAATCCATAAGCTTGAAACCGCACGAAAAATCGATAGTATAATAAAAAAAAAACAACGTTAAAATGTGCTTACATTTGTCTTTACGTACCAGACTCTTTTATTTACTCTGAAAATCACTAAAAACGCTGATGTTCATTAAACCCCAAAGTCTCATTGCTCCGTGTTCGCCTAGAGAATGATCCATTTAACCTCAACATTCTTTACAATGTAGACAAAATTCTAGCACAACGACTTCATATCTGCTAGACCAATACAAAATTACCCCTACACCAATCCTGTCGTTGCCCTTCAAAAGGTATAAATGGAGAACTCCTTCTCTTAACGAACGTCATCAACAACCTTCTCTTGCCGGCCGGGCGGTCGAGCGGTCTGCGGCGGTAGGCTATCGACTCAACGGTCCCGGGTTCGAGTCCCGGCAGGGGCATGGGTGTGGATTTTAACACTTAACAGCTAAAGGCAAATCGTGACGGGCCGCAGTCCAAAGTTACTAAACTGGCCCATATAAAAAAAAAACAAATAAATAAAACAACCTTCTCTTCTCATCCTTTCAGTCTTTTCTTCGATTTATAAAAAGCATTTGGCAACATCTGGCATTCCTATTACATCGACCAACTTCAATTGACACAACTGACAATCACTTACATTCGTTTAATTGCTTTTATGAATCGCCTAACATTTATATCTTACAACAACAGAAACTCTTATTCGATATTTCTGGACTGCGGGGCTTCTTAACGATCCCCGCTCTCCCTGCGTTTTCTTATTTCCTCTATATTGCTGACCTATCTCCACTACCCTTCAACAAATATTTCCCCTACGTGCAGATGATACCGCTGTGCTAGCACTTGGTCTTACTCCAACACATCAAACGCACCATTAAAGATGTCATTAACAGTTTCACTTTCTAATATACTAAAGGAGAGCGCACCATAATTTATATAAAACGCATTCACTCCACCTAAACGTTGCTCAAATTTTACCGAAAACCCAACCGCCTTGTCACCGTCATCAGCCTTATTATAGACTATCAACTCAGGTGGCGCTCTCGATTCTCAGTAATAGTATACAAAGGTAATAGTAGACTAAACCCCCTAAAATAAATCACTGGCACTACATGTGGAATAAAATTAAATACAATTTTTTAACACGTATAAGGTATTTCTATATCCTGTTTTTACTTATTAAAGAAAAACCAAAACTTCACTGCTCGATTGTAGAAACACAATTTATTAGTAAGTCGAGTACTAGATACATATATTAAACTCACAACACTACACCTCGAGTACGTTTGTAGCTATTGTCAAGTGTACGGTACCAAAATCATTTTTTTTTCATTGTTTATATTTTAAACATTTGAAAATTATTGATACGTAGAGGATGTGTAGCTTTTCTATGCGTAGTAGGCTATGTGTTCTTGTGATTGTATTGTAGAACTCCCGGTTTTTTCTTTGTACTTCTACTCTGAATGTAATGTGTAAGGTATGACGCTCCAGAACATGTAGCTAATAGTAGTGGCCTCTCAAGTAGTGAGAGGCCCAACAGCAAGTAAAAGTCAAATATATCCATACACTTCTCTTTCCACTACGCACATCAAAACAGTACACTAACCACCTGACTATCCCAATATGCCATACACATAAACATACAACTCACTAGATATACGTCATTATATCCTGAAATGTAATACTTTTGAACGCATATGACTTGCCTGTCCCATCACAGGCTATAGTAGCTTCTAATACAGGAGCTTTTTACCCAGGGGAGTCTTTCAATTTGCCCAAGTTTTGTTAAGTTCATGCACATCATGCCAATAATCCATACCATCTTATCATCGTTAATGATGGATGATCATACGTATAGATATGAACAACATTCATTATCTTCTCAGGATGACTTTATCGTATATGCAAGAAACGAAAATGAAATGTAAGGAAAACCCTCAGCACATACATCTAACATTCAGTCCAAATTATCCTGTATCATCTTCCTATAAAAAGGCCACAACTCTCGCGCTTGCTACTGTAAGCCTATTTCATACTAACGGTTTATATTAACAGGATAATTTGTTTTAATACGAACCTTTCTCCTAGATGTGAAGCTATGTTGAAAGATTTCCTACTTTGTATGATGTGATCAATTACTACCAATCTTTTTTTGTAAGCTTCTACACTCGTACATCGATTTTGGATTTCGGGCTTTACAATCCTTTTATTCCTAGTTTTCTTCATCAGACCAGATACAAATTCTTTTCCACAAAGGTATAAGAATTCAACAAGTGATAATAAACTTGCGCCGAAAAAGAAACTGGCAACTCCACCAAACGATACTGAAATTAAGAAAACAAAATCGATAAATAAATTATAAAATAAGACTTCTCTGCTACTTTATAACGTTTTGATTTTTCCGACGTAGGTTTGAAACCTAGAATATAATAATAATTGGTAAACGTTCGTAAAGTTTGAATAAAATAGTTCATATTCAAATGCTACTATACTTTATGTTAAATCAAAGTAATACCCCTAAGCCTCCTATATAAAACTACAGCAGCACAGTGTTCTTGGGAAACACATTCATTGTTTGTAGGGGTACAGCCGACGCTACAAGAGCAATCACAACTAATCCTTTTACCAACACAGCTTATGCGCATCATACTTTACAAGACATGTACAGTTGTATGATTTCTGTGTGATGATTCATGGTCCTATGTCTGCAAAACCTTAACACTATAGGTTATTTAGGCAAATATTATCACTTTTGCTTCTTTGGATATTTCTACCACTCTGTGTGGTGGAAGAATTTTGAGTTCAACCTGATTCATCACCATTGAAGACAGGAACGAGATCACGTCGCCCTTTGTGTTTAGGAGTCAAATCATTGGCCGACTATTGTGCCTGCTTCCCGAACTTACTCTATCTACTTACATCCTCCTAAGATTAACACGCAATCCAAACTCGTTAGTTCATACGTTAAGCAAGGTCTTCGTTAATAAACGCAAAAAGAAATGTAAAAATATATCGAGAAGGTGAAAGAATCATCTTTGTATTAATATTCACTAAACCTATAAAAATATACATTTGTTACTGCTTAAAAATAATAATGTTCTATTTTAACCTAATAATGTAGCTACAAGAAACCTATCTATCCAAAATAATGCACTCAGGAACTGAAACTGACTTATGTTTAAGATATTTAATTCCAGGTTGTACTTCAAATAAAAAGTGTCTGTTTTCATTGTTTACAAATATTACTAAGACGTAGAAGCACTTCAGAGGCGCTCACAATTTGACATTATAACCAGATCGACGATAATTTCAGTTTAAGATAGTTTCGTTTGTGAAACAATCTGTTATATTAAGTTTGATGCTATGAGATGTAAACAAAACTTTCTGTACCGAAAAATTTTAGTTAAGAAATAAATTTGTACCTTCTGATTTAAATTTCGTTTAAATATCAGGGAGGCTCTTGTTCAAATTTTTATCAGGCTATCCTGATATGGTTTTCCAGGATTTTCCTTAGTCTAGCTAATGAGGTATATATACTACAGTGGCCCTGCTATTACCTTCCCCATTTTTTTTTACCTATTTTGGACATAGGTAATCCCTAGTAGCACTTGCTCGTCGATCGAAAGTTAGCAGATTTCTTTGTATGTCATTCGATATCCCAGTGTTTTAGAAAAATTGCCTCGTAGTGACCAAAGGTTCATGATTTGTGGTTGTGCCCATGCAGACTTTATCTCAGGATGAATAGATCTATAACATATCACATTTTGAAGTTATTCACTGATATTCAAGAAACTTCGTTTCTTTTTAAGTGAATCGTAGTGACAAAACTGTTTTTTTTGGTGGCTGTGCCCATGGAGACTTTTCCTCAGAATCTACAACATATAATGTTTAAGCCAATTCCACGGAAATCAAAGAATAACGTTATCTTCAAGTGTTTTCCAAAAGTGGTCTCGTTCTGGCAAATTATCAATGATAGGTGGTTGTGATATGGAGACTTTTCTCAGGATGGCAAGATCCAAACATATCATGGTGTCAGTCAATTTCACCGAAATCCAAGAATGTGGTCTTCTTCGGCTCTTTAAAAAATGTGACCTCGTAGTGGCCAAAGGATCAGTGATTGATAGTACTGCCCGGGAAGACTTTTCTTAGGATGATAAGATCTACAACATATCACTGTTTCATGGAATTCCACTGAGATCCAAGAATATCGCTGTCTTTGATACTTTTTAAAAAGCTACCTCGTAGTGACCAAACGCTCACTGATTGGTATTTGTGCCCATGGATTCTTCTCTCAGGATTACAAGGTCTACAACATATCACAGTTTCATGCAATTCCACCAAAATCCAGGAATATCGTTCTCTTTGACAGTTTCAAAATGTGTCCTCGTTGTGGACAAATTGTCAGTAATAGGTGCTTGTGGCATGGAGACTTTTTCTCAGGATGATAAGATCTACAACATATCAAAGTTTCTTGGATTCCAACGAAATCCAAGAATAATGTCCTTTTCGAAATATTTCAAAGAAGTGGCCAAAATTTCAGTGATAAGGGGTTTCAGTCATTTCCACCGATATCCAAGAATATCGATCTCTTTGTTTTCAAAAAGTGATCTGGTAGTACGCAAATTGTTAGTGATAGCTGGTTCTTCTGTAGCGACTGTTTTTCAGAATGGCAAGATCTACAACACATCACAGTTTCAGTGAATTACACTGAAATCCAAGAATGTGGTATTCTTCGACTCTCAAAATACTTGGCTCGTAGTGGCCAAAAGGTCGGTGATAGGTGGTTGTGCCCATGGAGTCTTTTTCTTCGGATGGCAAGATCTACGAAATATCTAAGCTTCATGGATTCCAACGAAATCCTAGAATGTGATCCTTTTCGAAATTTTTCAAAGAAGTGGCCAAAAGGTTAGTGATAAGAGGTTGCTCCCATGCAGACTTTTTTTTCTCAGGGTGGTTAGATCTACAACATATCAAAGTTTCAGGAAATTCAACCGAAATACAGTCTGCATAAGGTTTTTGCGGTGTCCTTTACTCGCTCACTGATTCTCGAACTTTAGTAAAAAAATTAAAATAGAGACTGACAATCACTTTAGTTTTTCTTACCTGTATAGGATTTACACCTCGACACTCAGTCGAATGGTTCTCAACACGTCAGGTTTAGATCGCGTGAGCTTTAAGTTACTGTCGAGTTACGTTTCTTGCTACAAATTCTTTATATAGCAGAAAATACCATTAATTTCAAACACGAACTTGATCCTTCCTAAGCAACTCCTCCGAATGAAACCTTCTTCTGAACAATGACGAATGAAAGTCATAAATGAGTTTATAATAAACACCAACTCCACCGACAAATAAGTAATCACTTCCATTAGAAATTAGTAGCATCATTTAGTTTATCGTTCAAGTCTCCTTCATATCCTCTACTCTCAAGGATATCATCAACTCCACAAGCATTCCACCTTACTTCGGAACGCAAAGGTTTAATCTCTGACATATATAGGTAATATATTCAAACTGTTTAATCCACAGACCAATTCGTTGGTTTGGATTTACTACGCCTCCGAACGCACCCAACCCCATTCAGAAGTCCATTCAACTGCAATCCTTTCAACTCCTTTCTCTGATGAGCAAATATTCTGTGAACAATATCCATTGATACTCTGATCAACTTGAAGAAGAGAAATCTAAGAGCATACGTACACGGTGGCTCCTTCAATTAATTGAAAATCCACTAATACCTTATCTGCAGCCAAATTTACCTTAAGTCGAATCTGTAAAATCGACACAAAACAATCTCCAAATGCTGATTTAATTTCCAATTCTTTGGCTGACCTCGGTTGCCTATTCTGCAAGTTCAAGTTCTTTTCGAATCTTGCAGAAACGAAGTGCGCAAATCAAGCAGTATTTATGCACAAAAGCAGTTTCCTATTTTCCATAAATGCATTCACAAACAAAGCTACCTTCTTTTCTAAAGATGAAAGCATCACCTGGAGTTTCATGTTATCACTTGATCTCAAACCGTTATTGTGTCTGTAATATTAACTCGTAAGTTTTTTATGATGTCCAACGTTTCACTTTTGTAAAGGAATTTCTCGGAACATCATTATCACCTTTCAATGTAGAATCTCTTTCCAGTTCTAAAATACTTGTATTCGCTAATATCGAATACTACATTGATGTTCGAATACTACTATGATTACAATAGTTTACCATCATAATGTACCATCCAGAATTTATAAACCCTACTACTTATCCCCTTACAATCTCTTCTGGTATATTTATACTTATCGTAACCTACCATTACTTGCTTCATATCGTTGAAGGATAAAGCCAATTCTTCATCTAAACACTTATAGACACATGCTGGCTTCATGCCGTCCACTATAACAGAAACTAACTTACCTACTAACGAAAAACATTCTAAGATGTTCAAAATAGTTACGGTATAATCCATACAATCATAAATGTTTCCGTAGTATCCCATTTTCCAATATATACTAAGGAGTTTTAATTCATGAACAACAACTTTACTAACAAACTAATCCCTAATCAGTTTTCTACAAGGCACCCATGGCATCCTCCTATTACAGCAACATAATAAAGCTTAAACAACTCTCCTTCAGTGCTCAATAACAACGCAGTTATTACGAAAGGTATTGGGATGCTTGAAGTTTTAATAACTTCTTTGATCGAAATCAACATTTAAAAAAATGTATGCCCATCTGATCCATACAGTTTTACTTGACCAACATTTTTTTAAATATACCAGAGACATGTGATGTATATTACGTGAAATATGTATTTCTGTAAATATAAATAAAATTAAATATGTTTTATAGTTTGTAGGCAACTGGACACGAGCCGAGAAGAAGGTAATTCATTTATTAAAAGTAAATATTATTGTTGTAGTTTAAAAAGGTGAGATTAGTTTCCAACAAGAATTGTGTTCTATGATTCAGTTTCTGAAATATGCAGACAAGTATCATTCTAATCACGGAAATTGAAGAAAATCGTTATTTACGAGTTTTTTTAAAGTTGTCTCGTAGTGGCTAAATTGCGTGTTTGGTGGCTGTGTCCACGGACAACTTTTCTAAGAATGGCAATATCCACAACATATCACTGTTTCAGCCATTTCAACAAAACTCCAAGATTAGCATTATGTTCGAATGTTTTCAAATAGTAGCTTCATAGTGGCCAAATTGTCATTGTCATTTGGTTGTGCTATGGAGACTTTTTCTCTGAATGGCAAGATCTACAACATATCAGGGTTTCAGTTAATTTCACCGAAACCCAAGAATGTGGTCTTCTTCGAATCTTTTCAAAAATTTGGCCTTGTAGTGGCCACAGGATCAGTGATTGATGCTTCTGCTCAGGGGGACGTTTTCTTAGGTGCTAAGATCTACAATATATTATTGTTTCAGGCAATTCCACTGAGATCCAAGAACATTTTTCTTTTCAAAAACGTTACCTCGTAGCGACCAAACGATCAGTGATTGGTAGTTGTGTCCATAAATACTTTTTCTCAGGATAACAAGAGCTGCAACATATCATGGTTTTACGTAATTTGACTGAAAACCAAGAATATAATTACCTTCGATTGTTTTTAAATAGTGGCCACGTAATGGCCAATGGTCAGTGATTGGTAGTCACCTATGAATGGAGAAATGTTTGTTATTGACTAAAATGTGTTTTAATTATTCACAAATAGGGCAAATATGTTTTTCAGATATGCAATTAATACCTCCTGCGGTTAGCTTCTTATGAGCACGATTTCGAGATGAAAATTATTTGAGAAATGAAAACCTCAGTCCCAGATTTTCAGTTGTTGAAAATAGTCTTAACCTACCCTGGAATGTGTTAATTTATACCAACCAGTTCTTCAATTTCTTGATTACAACTTAGGTAATGTAATGGGAATCTTGGTTTGGATATAAACAAAGAATATATTCTACCGAATATAGTTTGCAATAATTTTTGTGCAGATACTTGGAGGATTAACGGAATTGAGGCTAAAATTTAAAAGCAGTGTTAGCGACATTGGATGATTGCAGCAATTAAGAATGTGATGCTGCAATGAGTGTGGCCCAAAACATTCTAACGACACCTCCTTCAGATCTCTACATTTTACGGTTGCAGATATTTAGTATTTGGATACGGACTGAAGGATTATCAATTATTTTCAACAGACCAATAACTAGCGATAGAAGATGGCACTATCTCCTTTGCAGCTAGACTCTCTCTTGCATATTCCAAAACTGTTATAAAGATTTGTTGGATCATAAATGAGATATTGTAAACTATATTTTTGTGTTCAGATTCATTTGAACAATATATGGTAATTTCTCTAACATTATAGATACAAACGAGATCAAACTAAAAATACAATAAGTTATACATATTTTAACGTAAATATTTTAATTTATGTATACGCTTTACACGTTAAAGCAAGACATGTGTCTCACTCGATATATATCAACGAGAAAATAAATATTAATATCTTAAATTGTCGGGAAATTCTTGCTGGTTTAAAATCATCTTTATTAAAAAACTTCCTAGTAATATTACGAATATTGCATCTATAGCAAATCTAAATAAATTTCTCATTAATAAAGTATATGTTGACGTTGTTCAGTTATACTAATCTAAATATTGCTTCAGCACTGGAAACAAATGCTTTTTATATTTATAAATAAACTTCGGCATTTTCTCAACCATATACTCAGGATGATAAGTCTAACACTAAGTTTTGAAATTTTTAATTGATATTAAGTTGTATATGTTTTCGAATTTTGGAACAACCTGCGGACTTGAATTTTCAAATATTCTGTTATTCATATTTTCTTTCAATTCCTTTACTTCAAACAAAACTGTTATGCTTTCAATTTTCATATATTTTACCATTTTGTGAAATTATTATTAATTATACGAAATACGGAAGGAAGAGGTTCGAATATCAGGAATATGTGTTTTCTTTCTTAGGTGCTGGAAAAATCATTACTAAAAGAAATATCTCAGAATAATTTAATGTGTTACCGCTAGAGCCTTAGTTTCCCTCAAATTAATATATAATTCGAGTTTAGACTCTAGTATCGTTTCGATTTAAGTTTACCTGCATACAAAATATGGCACTTGAACTCGCTGAACATTTTGCGGAAATTACTTTTGTCATTTTCACTCCTTCGAGAAAAGTTGTTTCATAAACGATAGTAATTAGCTTTAGTGTAAATTGAAGAATCATTTGAAGGTTTGAGGTATACGTCACTACAAGAGGTTTTCACTTTTTAATAATATGTATTTCCCGTGTATGAATTGTTAAAATTATTACAAATCGTTATTCGCTGCGAAAAGATTTATAATCTACTGTAGAGTTTAGATTAATTTATATTTCTAGGTATTAAAAAAATAAGTTTGAAGTAATTATATGGAAGTATTATTTGTATGGATTTGCGAAATGCGAATCTTGATTTCACCTTGGTCCTAGAACCGTGTAACATACTATAGGAAAGTCTAGTATCATATTGTAACAGACACAAACATATAAATATTCACCTGATAGTGGCGTTCCTTTATATCGCTTCTTGAATGGTTTTGGTTCGTTCCAAGAGAACATGGCAGTGAGTAGAGAAAGCGGTAATAATTGCTTTCAAAATCATATTTTAATCAATTTAGGTTGTTGGATCTATTGTTCAATGGCATTTCACCGTTTCATTGAAGATGTTGGAAATTATACTTACTTTACAAAGACAAAGGTAAAAGTTTCAAGTCGACTGTGAAATGATTGAAATAACACTAAGAACATATTATTGCACTAAATGTTTTTTTAAACATCCATACCTAGCATCTCAAGCTCTCCAAAAAGGACATCACGTTTGTATCGTAATTTAGGAAATGTCGGCAAGAAATAAACCACCTCAGGGTCTTGGCTACAAAGACAGAAATTAAAATCATGTTAATACTTATATATATATATATATATATATATATATATTAAAGTGATAAAATTTATTTCTATATAGATAATTGTAAACCTCACACTATCGATGTGAGTTTCAATGTTTTATTACATATGTGATTTTATGCTATTGAAAGTAGCAATCATGGGAGTGTAAGAATAACAAACACGTCAAAAGGCTGAGCAAGTTTATAGTTATATAGTTTCGGGAAAGCTATGGTATGAAAACTTGAGTTAGGAAATAAGTTGTCAAATGTAAGCATTCTCAACATAGGACTATGGGGCTCCAAATCCTCGTTTAGAAAAAGATACGAAATACAACATTTACAGCAAATACTCAAAGCTCTGGCCTCCAACTTGTAGACTTAGCTCACAAGGGCGTACCCCCGATTAACGCACTCTTTCAAACATACTCGCATTTCAAGTGCTATGTGAGAGACTTCTACAATACGGACTACCAAACCTTCTGCAGATCCAACTGAGTTTTGACAAACAAGGTTATCCAGACCACCACAAAAAACTGTCCAGGATAGTTAAATATTGAAATCTAGGAAGCCAATTTTCCGGACCGCCTCTTTCTCTCCAACTCTCAATAAAACATTTGTTAAGTGACGCCACACAACGAATGAAAATGAGGCGGTGCACCATCATGTTGGAAAGTAATTTGACGTCCCACGTTAAGGGGTGCGTCTTACAACTTTGATATCACTTGCAGTAGAAATAA
>JAGDQP010023792.1:1085-28717 GCA_022664845.1 Lepisma saccharinum | reverse complement strand
AGAGAAAATACGATTTAGGTTATATATTTAAATGCTATTCTATGTAGAAAGACGTGCTGACTAACATATCAAAAGTTGTCACCATTAGGAGAAAGAGAACCGGCCACAATTTTGAAAAAAAATGACACCAAAAAAACTTTAACAAAAAATAATCTCAAACAGTGGCCCGTACAGAAATTTTGCAACAGTAAAAAATGAAAAATAGTACCTTTTTCCTTTCTGAGTCACTAATACCATTTTTCACCTAGAACGAACGGTTACGAAGTTATAAACGGTTTAAAAGTTGTAGACCTTAACTCAACAGAAAAGCGAAATTTAAAAGGAGATGTTTTAATTTCAGGGCTAGAGAAAGGTCTGGAAACACCCTTGTAAGTCGGAAATGACTGGATAGAGTGAGACCAAATGTTATTCCTATAGAGAATAGAAATGGGAAGGGCAACATGTGACATATTTTTAGGCTAACTTTTTCCCAGAAATTCAAATGTAAAGTCAGCTTTTACCTACGTTTGTTTGTTTAGGAGATAAGGGTATTTGGCAACAGATAATTGTCATTCTGTCATTGCATGCGCTACGCTACCTTTCATAAACGGATCGAGATTGTGTTGAGGAGTGCTTTGTCCGATTTCTTCGAATGACGCGCGCTAAACTGAGCTGCAAACACACTTGTATTGTAACCACCACTCATCAACACAATCTCGATCCGTTTATGAAGGGTTAGCACCATGCTGAATCACCTGCAATAACAGAATGTCAATCAAAATCTTTTGCCAAATCCAAGAGTAAATACACCTATCTCCAAAACAAACAAACACAGGTAAAAACGACTTCACATTTGAATTTCTGGGAACGAGCTAGCCTAAAACAATATGTCACTTGTTGAACATTTCCATTCTCGATGTGAATCCATGATGACGGCTTTCAAGATGGTCGCCATAGTGCATCTTTCTCATCAATGATACACAACGTTTTGTCTCACTTTATCCAGTCATTTTCGACTTACCAGGGTGGCTCCTGACTTTTCCCTGGCCCTGAAATTAAAACATCTATATTTTAATTTCGTTTTTTTTTTTTTTTTTTTTGTTAAGATCTACAACTTTTAAACAGGTGATAACTTTGTAACTGTGCGTTCTAAGTAAAATATTGTATTAGGGGCTCAGAAAAAAAAACTAGTAATTATTTTTCATCTTTTACGCTTGTAAAATTTCGGTACGGACCACTGTTTATGAGATACATTCAAAAACAGCTTTCTGGCGCTATTACCATTTTTCAATATGGCGGCCGGTTCTCCTTCTCCAAACAGTGAAAACTTTGAATATTAATTCAGCACGTCTTCTTACATAGAATAGCGATTTTTTTTTTTTTAATGTTAGGGGTATTTTTTCAGTAGATTCCTTGGACTATTCATAGAAAATGGCGAATAGATTTTTGTGAGATTAATAACAAAACCAGGCAACATCTAACTGCTTTATGTGGTAAGCATGACAGGAGAAATGCTAATTCTATTATGTGTGAAACATGGGTTCGACTTTAAAGCTTGTACAATTGTTTGGACTTTGTAAAATCTTTCAACAGGCCATCATCTATGAATCCAAGTGTACAAATATATGGTACAGTGCACTCAGAAATTTGTGTAATGACAGCTGCATAAGTACACTGACGGCATTGTGTAAGTGTTGTTTTACACGAAATACAAACAACAACATATAAATCAATCACATGGTGCTAAGTTAGGAGAATATGGAACATCTGGCAGAACTTCATCAAGCTGTCAGTGATAGTTCGCAGCTGAATTCTATTTACCAGCTTACGAATCAAATAACGTATGTTACCACGGAAACAGACATCTCATGAAAATACAAAATAGCTTATGTCACTGCCTGGTTCGATTAGTATCAACATGTCAGATCCGTTGAACATCTAGGAGGAGTTCGAGCACAACGAAATAGAGACGTCGGGGATGAAGGGATTTTCTCGCTCAAATCATAGAATATGAATATATTTAGATGCCAGTGACATTTAAAAATGTGATACTATATACTTGACACTACTAATAGCATTTCCTTTACCTTCATTCTAAATATACAGTTTATTTTACAGTGAATTGCTACATAACTGGACTGAAATCTGCGAAAGGGAAAGAATATCATTACAAAGGTACTCAAGAACACTTACACTCTACTTTCAAGCGCAGGCATACTCGATCACGAACGAACGTTTTATTATTATTATTATTATTATTGTGGAAGTACAATGAAGATGAATGTTATGTTTGAAGAAAATAAAAGAAAAAACTTTAGTAAACATTATTTTGTATGGGTCAGTCTAGTAACTTCTGACTTCGATCAGTCACGATTTGGCCTAGTTAAAATCCACAAACATCCATACCCACAACTGTTGCTCCTGTCCTTAGAATCTCATCAGCTAGTTTAGGCCATTAATAAATTCAATCAGAAACCAGTTACGAAATATATATAATATCGAATAATCTATTGGTCTCTCAAAACCGGGTTTTCGATTTCTTTCAAAATTCAATAAATTTAGACGAAAAGACTATAAATGCATTGAGTTCTCAATAAATTTCAAAGTTTCAAACATGTGTCAAAGAAAGACCGGACTATAGGTCCATGTTGCTATTTCTAATGTACATTGTGTTTTCTGAAAAAAAGAAATAAAAAAAAAAAAAAAAAGCTAGAAAGCTTTTTTAAAAGGAAACAAAACGGTCCCTATAAACATGGCTCAAAAATAGCTTCGTTTAGGAAAAACTGACTCTGAAATTCATAATGTTCCTGACTGCCTTAAAACTATGGCAAAACTATAAAAGCTTCACAATAAAAACCTATCCCACGTATCTAATTTTTTGTCGGATAATAAGCGTATTGCGCTAAAATCATAAAAATAACAAAGCCACGAAAAATCGATTCTTAATGTATTGTGAGTTGTATAAGAGTAGTTTAATTGTATTGTGAGCTGCTTAAACTTGTATTTATGAAATGGGTACAATTTAAGCATTAGCATAACATTTAGGTTCTAAATGAACAAACTAGAAGCCTATGGTATTTTGGTTTTCCCGTTCTTATTCTCCAAGATTTAATATTAATTTTCTGGAAAACGAAACGTCTTTCCTACCCGTGTTTGCTTACACTTTTTTCTCACTTTTCTGTGAGCATTGCAAGGTGAAAGTTTGGAACTCATGTCTAAATTCACCATATATGGATGTTTATACCATATCAATAATTCACGCCCCAGCAGAAAGCACACGAGGTGAACAAGACTATCAGGACGAAGGTGAAAGTAACGCAGTGTATGAACAAACCCAAAGATTAGAGACACTAGGGAAAGTTGTATGTCAAGGTTCATACTTACCTTTTCTTTTTGATCGAAATCATCCGAACCAATTACTGTAAATTCTGTTACATCAGTCTCCTCTGTTTTACCATAGGAATCCTCTACATTGTTTTCATGACCTGCTTCACTTCCTTCTTTATCATACAAAGCATCTTCCTCGCCTTCAACTGGAGGTAAAGATTTCTTTCGTTTTTTCTTCTTTTTCAACAACTCCTCAGGAGATTCGTGCTCGTTTATTTTTCACTAAACTTGGTATCACACGCTGCATCTGAAAGTTCAGCGTCATTTTCAACGTTGTCTATGTGACGATCGGAACAGTTTTCTTCTTTCACCAATGAAGATGAATTTAAACTACTAACTGAATCTATTTGTTCTACATTTACAGACGTGTCAATACTTTTATCACTCTCATCATCCTTTACTTTACGTCTTTTCGCTTTCCGTTTCACACACGACAGTTCTGAATGAATGTCTGAGTCCACAGTTCTCTCTTCAACTTCATCCCTACTACGCTTCGATTTACGTACCAAGTCGTTGTCAACACCAGTGTCACTATCGCTTACAGAAGTTCGGTCTTGAGTCTTTGCTAAAACGTCAAATTTCTTTTTAGAAATTCCTTCTGTTTCCGGTTGGCACGGAACGTTTTCGTAACTCGAAGAGTCAGCAGACGACTTACTGCGTCGCTTTTGTAACTTTTTCTCCTCGATTCTAGATAGAAGCCGTGACAAATGTTTCTCTTCATCAACCTTTTGTTGCGGACTGCCATCACCTTCACCCCAGTACCTGAAACGAAGGGTGAGTTATTATAATATTTGATTGCGTTTTACCAGATTACTTACTTAAAATTATTAGTATTATTAAACTATTAACGTGTAATTGAATAGACAAGACAATAACGTAATTTATTTTATTTTAACGTAATTCATGAAGGCTTACTACTGTGACATTAACAGCACCTATAAATATCAGTTCCCCTAGTCTTTAGTTTTACGCTGTTCACTAGCGAAAGTAGCGGCCCTGCCTCAACGCAAGACAGCAGCCAAGCATTCCTCTGATGTGACTGAGGGAAAGCAAGGAAAACTGTCAAAGCAGAGGAATTCGATCCCAGGATCTTTAGTTACAAAACAGCTGAACACCCGAACTCAGTTATTTTTTCTTATCGACATGGCTGCGTACATAACTTGTAAGAAAAAACTGTCACTCAGGAAAAGTTCGTACCATATGAACGGAGATGAGCGCCTTTTAACCACAGTTTCTCCTTAAGAAGCAGATAGACGGAAGCTAAAATAGCTCTGTGCACTAACAAAGATCGCTATCATAGTCGTTTTGAGGCTACAACTTAAAGACGTAGCTTTAAATATTCTCTGAGGTGTCAATATTTTAAATGTTTTTGAATTACTCAAATATCTCAACTGGTTTGTGAAATATGTATAACTTTATAATTCGCTATTTTTGCAAGATCTCATTTTTGAACACCCTTGTTACCCTCAACTATGTGCAATAGTTTTTTTTTCTTTTTTTCCAAAAAACTGTTTTCAACTTCGCTTGTATTCTAAGACATTCAATGTACCAAATATGAAGAAAATCAAACATAGTCGAGCGACCACTACTTGTCGAAATTCTGTGGAATGATCCATAGACTTATCACGCCTACCTATTTTTGTCTGCGCTAAGAAGCACGTGATTTTGAAACCTGCCGCTAGATAACTCTGGCGACTACCTTCAGTCGCTGTTCCTTTCCAGTACTAACCACCAGAGCCATCATACGGCAGGTTCCAAAATCACGTGCTCTTAAGCAAAAACCCATTAATTTTAAAGCAGACAAAAAAGAAAAAACACGATAACAAGCCGAAACACAGGGAATGAAGGAAATAAATACATAATAATTAAGGATGAGGTCATAGAGAAAGTAAACAAATTTAAATACTTGGGAGCATACGTAACAAGCAAAAATGAGGTCACGGAAGAAATAAAAAAAGTCGCTTAGTATCGGGGAACGTATGTTTCTATTCTGTCCAAAAACTTCGAGGCAACATAAATCGATCAATCAGTATCCGATGGGGCGATCCCAGTGGCAGTAATTGCCTTAACTGAAATCGTACATGATAGTGAAGGCATGTCTGAACCAAGGCCTAAACACTTTTGTAAGGTATTAACATAGATAGACCTCATAACAGGTAGACTTAACACGTTTCCCCATTTCTGTCTGCGCTAAAATAATGGGTTTCTGTACAGGAGCACGTAATTTTGAATTCATCCTCTAGGTAGCTCTGGCATAGACCTCATATTCTATTAGCTTCTGTATCATTCAACTGCAGTTTAAGGAACAGACAGGTCCTAGGAACACAACTCGAAAGTATCACAAGAAAATTGAAATCTTCCAAGATAAATTGGTAATAACGAGCCTATCTGCTCTGACATTTTCGATTATGACTTTGTAGTACTGAGATAATCGAAAGTACAAGAGTGCTTTCTCAAAAATGCTCATCTGGTGTAGCTGGGAGAATCTCTGGCATGGAATTCTCTACACTCTATATATTAGTTACATGGCACTGAAGGCATTTCCAATGTTGTTAACTTTCCTAATGTCAGATGCGTAAAATCAAGGGGTAATATGTGTGAAAGGCAATGTTTGCCAAGGTGTGCCCAGCCTAATTGGGTTGGGCTAACTTGAAAAAACCCACCATAAAACTCAATTTTTTTATTTATTTATTTTTGTATTTAAATGATTATTTTGCATTTTAGATTGTTAGAATGCAATTACTACTGTCATTATAGCTCTAGAATAATATTACTATGTAAATTCAACATTTTGTGATATTGAAATACAAGAAAGTATTCGAGTTTAGGATTTTTGTCCACTTCAATCCAGCATTTACCTGTTGAAACAGGACAAACCCTGGAAAACCGCAGTCAGAATAGTTGGCCGTAGGGTTCGAATCCACGGGCATATAACCATTGCCAATCCTAAGTCCGCGACGTTACTTACCACTTGGACCACACGGACTGGGTACTCCGTCTGCTGTGGTCTGGCGATTGGCGTTTCGGATGGCCAAGTAACACTGGGAAGGTTGACCAGCAATTCAGGTCCTGCTCGGGCTGTGATGGTTCAGTGGTAAAGCGATTACCTCTAGTGCGTGGGACCCTTCATTCGATCCCAGCTTGTGGTCTTTGTGACGAACAAACACCCAATACATGGGTTCTCCAGTTTCCTCCAATCATCACTCATTCGGCAGACAAAGTTGTCTTTATAAAGGCCTTAAAAGAAATTAAAATCAGACCCGGCTCAGTGAGACCTTCCTGAATGGAGTTCTCCCTCATTTTCCTCAGTCTCACCTGTGAACTGCGGAATGGCGGGACATGTAATTATTATCTTGGGCCCTGAACTACGCCGTGGCTTGAATCTAATGTACACATACCTTGAAGTGAGAAGGTCACTCCCATACAGAACAGGCCCGCTCCAAGCCTCTCGATTTCACAGTAATGACCAAAGGTGTTCATTTTCGTCAAACCTCTCACCCTCACGTTTCAATTTCGTCCTCAGCCTCATGTCCACGCTCAGCCCTCACGTTGCAACTTTGCTCTCACCCTCAAGCAGTGAGGCTGAGGTCCGCCCTCGTGATGTTAAACAGCATTGAATTTAACAATAGGCGTAAAATATTAATATCTCTGGGAGGGGGGAGCAGTATAATTGTGCGAAATGTTTTAGTTGGTGTATTTCAAACTCTTTCTTTCATTTTCCTTTAACTTAATGGACAGGTGTTCAACCTCTCAAGGGTGGTCTTCATGAGGGCAGACCTCACCCTCAGATCTTCGGTCAGCCCTCACTCCCACAGACTCTCTCACGTTCCAACTTTGCTCTCACTCAGTTTCACGTTCAAATTTTGTCCTCACACTCACCGCCTCGTAAGTTTGAACACCTATGGTAGTGACACACTGAGGTATGTACACAGTTTTATATTTACATGTATGAACATTTTATTTCTAAAACCCGAAAAACCCGCCTGGCCCAGGTGGGCTGGGGTAAAGGACACACACATACACCTATACATTGTACCCTTACACCCACCTCTTATTTTACTCATATTCTGCATTCTACATAATCCGAAACCAGGGGACCAAAAACATTTGAAGAACGTATATTCAACAACCACACTTACTCCCGGTGGCTGGCTTGGGCAGAACTCGACCCCGCAATGCAAGTGAATCTGCAAGTGAAAATTCGATTTGCATTTATACCGCCTTGAAACATACTAAATTATGTGGGAAATAGTAAACAATAGAAACTAATGATCATGCGCCACATGACCCTTATCTAATTCTACTCATTCTGTTATATTGCATTGAATGTATGTCAAAAATTGCTTCATTATTTCGGATGCTTGCCTGCACATTTTATGATCCAAAATCGGGAAGGGGGGTGGATGTGATTACAAGAGATACACACACTCCCTTCTAAATGGTGTCCTTTGGGTTCACATTACCCCCTTATTAGTTAAAATTTACTTTAGAACCCCCCCCCCCCCACACACACACACTAAAAAGAGTGGAGAGTACGTTTGGACTACTTAGCAGCTTCAGATTTTACACCGGGCAAAATGATGCCGATGTTAAAGGCGAAGTGAAAACAAAAATACGGCATATACATATAAATAACTTGACTTTTCTCTAACCCGGCTTCCCTCACTGTCAGTTTTTTTTAAAAAGCAAAATACGTTTCATTATACGAAGTGATACCCTTACTGTTTCTACTCTTGCCGCCATATTTGCATATGGTGAACCAAGAAATAATGACGCATGCCTTTTCGTAAGACTTTTTGGGTTCGTTTTACTTTTTCTACACAAATGGAAGTAAAATTTACAGAAGAAAGGTTATGTTACCAAAGTGTGTAGGAGTATCGAAACGCAAATTAAATCCAGCGTTATCAGGGAAATTAAATACGTAGATATACGAGGGATTATATATGCATCCGCCATAGGTGGGGATGTGAGCCATTTTCTTTCATGTGCTAATTGACCGGTTCCGAAAGTGAAAAATGTAAAGATATATGACCGCATCTAACCTCCACGTTCCAATGGTCGCTAATTTAAGACGAAATTCGGCAAATGAAATTATAATAGAATATGAGGAATGTTCGCTACTCCGGAAGTATTCCTCCGCGTGTCGCCATATCCGAATGGACTGGAGTGCGTATTTTCCGAATTAATTATTTTCGTGGGGTTATCATACTATTTTCTGTATAGTTACATGTCGGTTTGTGCGTATGGAAGTAACAGTGGCAATTAATTTTTAAGAACGACTGGTGCTGACCGTATAATATTGGTCAATAGGGTGGTGTCATTTGGTGTAGATAAAGTAAAACTTGACAGACTTTTTTTTATTACTGACTGTGGCTGTGTGTTTAAAGAAGTTCCTGCGTGAATTATTTCCAAGGGAATGAACAGTATAGAGCGTACATAAGACCTAATAGCTGGGGAACCTGAAGTATAAGTCCTCTTACCTTGTCTTTTTTTTTTTTTTTCATCAGATTCTGCATTGTACACATCAGAACGCCATACAGGAGAAATAGCTATAATATAAAGCACCTTCTGCCGAAAGCAATAAAAAACCTATTATTTCCAACCGTCTGTGTTCAGCAATGGATATACATTTATTAGAAGGGTTACGACGAGTGACACTCCCTGTGCATTACAGTCGTTTCTATTATAGAAGTCACTCTATTATAGCAGCTTTTTTTACACAGTATTTGGAGGCAAGGAATGTATACTGACTAAAAATCAGTGAATAACGTGTGGGTCCTTGAACTCACATCACCTGCTGGTTTTGTATCAGATTCTGCATTGTACGCATTCGAACGCTACACATAAGACGCAGTTATAATATCGAGTGACCGTCTATAAAACGAAATAAACTATAATGCACAGTGAAGGCCATTTACCTAACCCTTCAAAGGCAAATTTATAACCATTCCCTAACATACGCTACTTCTAATAATTGATTGTGCATTGCCATTGGCAAAAACGAGTGGCTTTCCTTTGTAGCAGAATCTGTTTGAAAATCATGGGGTGATGTGGGCACAAGGACATAAATAAAACCTTCTGTATTGAGTCCTTTAGCATTCATCTGCTAATTTGCCACATTCTGCATATGCATAATTAAACTAAAAACACTTAAAAACATTCAATGCCATATAACACTGATATAGAGAATTTACCCAGGGTCTTGTGTCAAAGAATCACATGGTCCCTTCTACAATGTCGTGTATTCGGTATTTCGCACCTCTGGAAAAGGAAGAGGTTAAATTTTACTTTAGCTAGACCAAACGCGGAGGAATACTAATGGTGATACTAATGCCGTAACTTGTATCAAATTTCGTCTTAAATTAGTGACCATTAGAACTTGGAGGTTAGGTGCGGTCATGTATCTTCATATTTTTCGGAGCCGGTAAATTTGCGCGGTACTTTCTTGGTGTAGTTAAGGTAAAATGAACCCAAGGAAGAAATAGCTAACTACAGTATTACTCTATCAAACCAAACCAAGCTGCTGTAGCTCATTGGTAGAGCGCTGGCGTAGTATTCGGGAGGTCGTGTGTTCTATCCCACCGGCCGACCATCCTGACATGTTTTTTTTGTCATATCAGGCAAATGCCGGGATGGCACCTTCAACACAGGCCCTGGCCGACACCTTCCCGAATACTTTCCCCTCCCGCTATCCTAACCTGAGCCTTAGATGTCTAAAGCCCATAAATAAACTTCACATTCTATCAAATCAAATTCTCCCCCCTTAGTTTGTTTTTCAATCGCAAATGGGATTAGGAGCACTACCAGAGTATACTTAATTAAAACTGTTCCAAATAATTAAATTAATATATATATATTATATTACCTATTAATTACAAACAGATCCATGTTCTACTCAGTATACATTCAACCACTACACGAACACTCAACACATGTTTAATTTGTTTATGGGCGCAGACATGTTATGACGTAACACTATGACCACCCAATAGAATCTAACCAGCTGTCCTTTTCTGTATTATTCATAATTCTGTTTCATTATTTTAATTCATTTATAAATAAAACTTTGAAATTAAATTGGAACTTAATTATCTTTCAAAACTCTTCAGAATAGTTAAATATGAACATTATTTAGTAAGTAAGTGTATGAAAATGAAATTTGACACCAGATAGAGCGACAATCGCCCACTTGTGGAAGCAGAAAGCCTTTTTTCACTGTCCGTAGGCTTCGTGAAAAATGGGAATCTCGTTTGTGAACTTCGTTTGTGGTTGCTAAGGATTTATTGATTTTGATATTTATGTTATACATTTATTTAATCTGGAATGCACCTCTCTTTGGTAATTTATGACGAATCTCAAAATGAACGCAGCATGGTGTTTTGAGCGGGGAAAAGCCTTGAAAAATCTTGTGTATGGAACATTACGAAGATATGGCTGGTTGTCAAAATCCGGAATGAATAGAATAACTCTTGGAATAGTTTTTGTGTCAGGAGTTGCATTTGCAGTATTTTTCGTTTTATTGTCAGACTACATAAGAACGTTCACTGAGGAAAATGAGTACAATAATGTCGAAACTAAACGCATACAGTACAAGCAATTTTCCGCTTTTCCACAGGAAAGTGAAATTCAGGCAACTGATGAAAGTTCTATGGAAATTGCAGTGGCATACAATTACTTAAATGGTTATGGCCAAGACTCTGGGAAATCTGGTTCTAATGCAGGTATGTGCGTGATTTGTTGGAAAATATTAGGGGAAGGTTCTAGATAGCAGGTCCCCTTGTAATAATATTAAATGTAGAGAATAATCTTAACTGATTTTGATGAATTTCATTTCATATGGACAATTCTAGATCGTTGGTCCACATATTGTTATAGTCTCGAAAATTACTAATAAAAAAAATATCGTACCAGTATTGGTTTATGGCGAAAGGTTAGGTTAGTTTATGCTAGCGGTGAATAAAACAGAAATGGTAACACCGATTGGGTCAATTCAGTCAAGTGTGTCATGTCTCCAATTGAATCTTAACGGATTTCATTTCCGCTATGAAGAACTGCAAGTCTCGTTATCAAATATTTCCCCTGTTATAGTCTGCTTTCAGGAAACAAAATTCAAAACAACGGAATCTGTTATTTTGAAGAAGTTTCTATATCGCACAGATTATTCAACTGATGGTCGTGTATGTGCCGGTGTCGCAATTGGTGGTGTTGACACGCTATATTCGACACCTGCCCACATTGGAACCAACCTACAAGCGGTTGCTGTTTACGAACACCTTGAGCGGCATGTTACAATCCTGAACTTGTAGATAACAAGGGAACATGACTTTACACTCTTTGATCTCCACAATCTGTTCCAGCAGTTACCCCAACCTATTATTTTAGTTGGGGATCTTAATTCTTATAACGTGATTTGGGGTAGTATACGTATAGATGTCCGCGACATAATAGTTTAATCTTTTATTGACGCCTCAAACTTGGTTCTGTTCAATACTGGTGCTAACACGCATACTCAGCAATAGACCTGTCTCTCTGCAGTGCAGTTCTTGCACCCATGACGATCTATGTGGTAGTAACCACTTCCCAGTAATTTTCGACTTTTTAAACATTTATCAAGCACCCCGAAAGTTACCGCATTACCATCTCATGCGTGCCGGCTGGAATAAATATGAAACTCGTGTCCAACTAGTTGATCAAGGAGATGTGCTCCTGAATGATTCGTTTGAGTACTGAAACCGTGAAATTTTGCGAGCTGCCAGATGTTCCATCCCACAGTCTGGCTGAACGCCACGTCGGTGTTTTGTTCCCTGGTGGAACCGAGAGCTCGAACTAGCCCGGCGACGGCGCAGTCGCGCTTTACGGGTGTTCAACCGATACCCTACAGCGGCAAATTTGAATGCAGTTCGACAGTCACAAGCTTATATTCGACGTCTCATGAAACAAACTCGACGTACATCTTTTCGTGAGTATGTAGCTTCTGTTAACTCTCAAACCCCAATTCGAGACGTGTGGGAACGGATCCGACGTTTGCAGGGCAAATGCCGCTCTGAGCCATTGACTGCTCTGAAGCAGAACAATGTCTTGCATACTGACCCAGAAGAGACAGCTAATCTTCTTGGAGCAGCAATATCCAGCACTATAGTGCTAATTTTGTAAACATTAAACGACAGGCAGAGATGATACCTCTATGCTTCCACTCTATTCCGAACCGTATAATGTCTCTTCCACTGAGTGGGAACTTGAAACTGCCTTACGGGATGTTAGAAACATATCCCCTGGACTGGACGATATACATTATGAAATGCTGCGACACCTTCCCTCCCACGGAAAGGTCTTCTTGCTAAATCTTTATAATAAGATCTGGAGGACTGATAGCTTCCCCATTCTGAAACCTGACAAAGATAAACTAAAACCCAACATTGCTCGTTACCCGCCTATTGCTCTCACTAGCTGCGTATGCAAGCTATTTAAGAGAATGATAAACCGACGCTTAATGTGGTACTTGGAGCATAACAACTTTCTTTCTGATGGTCAGTGTGGCTTTCACCAATATCGATCAACTGTGGACCATCTTTTCAGGTTAGTCAATTGTTCAGAATGCATTCCTCCGCAATTAACACATTCTTACTGTGTTCTTCGATTTAGAGAAGGCCTATGATACCACCTGGAGATATAGCATATTACGCCAGCTTCATGACGGGTATTAGGGGCCACATGGCTAATTTTATTTCAAATTTTCTTAGACATCGTTATTTTCGTGTTCATGTTGGTGATTATTTCTCAGAGCGTTATTTAAAGGAGAATGACGTACTCAAGGGAGTGTGCTGAGCGTAACAATTTTCGCTATTGTGGTGAATAGTGTTATGTCTTGTATTCGCCCTCCTGTGGAAGGTCTTTTATATGTTATATATTGACAATTGTTTGTAAATCTGCGAATTCAACCTCGCATCTAGGCAGATCCACTGATCCAGTTGACTCTTAACCGTCTTCTTGAGTGGTCACACCAGATTGACTTTCAGTTTTCATCCACGAAGACAGCCTGTGTGCATTTTTGCCGTAAACGAAATTGCTTTCTGGATCCAGATTTGTTTCTTGGAGACAGACAACTTCAGATTGTCGACGAAGTACGTTATCTTGGACTGATCTTTGATACAAAGTTAAATTGGTGTAGCAGGCCAACCAGCATATAACTTAGTAGTACACCCAGTAGAACGAGCCATCTATGAACGCCGTGGTCACGCTACCCGACCACTTGGCATTCGAGCATCTGAATACAGACCACCCAACTGTCTGCCCTGTTCGTTTTAGTCTCCGTCCCCCGTGGACATTTATTCGTCCACGGATTGATATCTCTTTATCAACTTTAGAGAAATCGGAGACATTTATGATTTGAGTTCCAGCAACGTTTTCGTGAGCTGCAGAGTCAGTACCCGAATTTTATAGCTTTTTTTTTAATTTTTTTTTTTATTTACATATAGGTCCAGATCAGAAGAATGTTGGATGCGCGTCTGCTTTTGTCTTAATCCCAAAGCCAGTACTTTTACTGCTGAGCTATATGCCGTTGTAAAGGCTTTGGATTTTAGTCTTGTTCGTGGATTCAACCGCATCCTTGTTTGTACAGATTCGCTTAGTGTCGTACAAAGGCTCCAAAATATGTATAGTTAACATCCACTTCTGCAAGATATCCTATCTAAGACATGCCATCTGCTCTGCCATGGTATGCATGGTAATGAGTTAGCAGACCACGCTGCGCATGCAGCCTCTTTAGGAGATCATATCAACATTCAGCATGTTCCGTTCCAGGACATGTTGATCTATTATCGCGATGTTGCCCGTACAGAGTGGCAGTGACGTTGCTGTCAATAAGTTAAAAGCAATTAAGGGAACAGTAGCTCCATGGAAATCATCTTTCCGAGGTAGTATGCGTGAAAAAGTACTTTGTCGCCTGCGTATAGGACACAGTCGCCTGACACATGGATATCTCCTGCGACGTTTGAATCCACCGCATTGTAATAATTGCAATGTGGTTTTTAACTATTCGTTACGTTCTTTTAGACTGTCCAGGATATAATCATCTCAGACAACGTTATACCATCCCCAATGACATGGCGCCATTGTTAGGGAACCAAGTATGTTGCGGAGAGTTTTTATGTATATTCGAGAAACAGGTTTATCTCCGTCTATTTGAGATGATTCATCACTTTAGCTGTTAAGTTTTATTTTGGAGTTATCTTTTACCTTGTGAAGGCCCCTGTACAGCCTTCAGCTTTTTAACCTATGCTAACGGCTCTTCACATCTTTAGTTTTTATCAATCGTCATACTGGCCATTTACACCAGTAGGCTGTTCTGAAGACCTTTTACATCTTCAGCTATTATACGATTTATTAATTAACAGCTAAGTTTTAACGTGACAGAGTTAAGGCGCTTCCCCCGTATCGGGAAGGGCGTAAGCCATAGTGCTGTTCCCGCCCATAAAATTCATTTTATCTTATCAGACTCCAGTAATGACCTCACAGACAACAAATTTATTATTTTTTAAATGCACTTTCCAGCAAAGGGGGAACAGATTTATAAGCAGCTCTTGAACGAGTGAATAATAATCCTGATTCATTTCATCTAGCTAAAATAATCGAATTTGGTTCTGCATTATTATTTTTTTCCTGATGCAGACAAGAAAGATCCCTTTCATCATCCGAACCAATTATAAACTGCGATTAGCTAATAGCGTTTCGATAACTAATTAGCCTATCGTATTAATGAATTAAATATAGTTTATTGTTGTGAGGGGAAGCTTCAGAGGTCCAAGGATCTGATCTATCACTTTACCCAGCTCAAAGAGGCTTAATTAATAGGGCTCTGAGTCCAAGATTTTTCATTTGAGCTAAGAAATCGTATAATCTGGTCATTAGATGAACGTTTCAAGTACCCAGTCATCCGACTTATCGAATAACTGTGCCTCCAGTAACAAGCAGACAGGTTTCGTGGACATATGTCGGCTTGTTATGCCTTACAAGCCTTTATCATTTATCACAGATCTGAGTTGTATGGAGACTGCACCAGTTTCCAGACACTTAAGGACATTTCCGACTTCGATGATACGTAAATCCGCACGAAAGATATAAAAAACTAAAATGTTTGAGTCAGTACATGGAGTTTGTCATGTATTGACGCTGTATAAAATAAAGGCACACAAGCATTTTTAACCCGTAATAAGAATTACCAGTGTCCAGCCACGTGTTACCAGCTACCAAGTACAGTATCCGGGCACACTCGTCTGTCAGTTTTAGTCAAAACATAAATAAAAGAAAATATAACAAAAATATATAGACCTATAACAGACAGTATAAAGTTCTAGACATGGAAAATCTAAGGAAGTGTTTGTTAATTAGTTTCTGTCAACAAAGAAAACAACCCATAAATTTTATTATAAGCTAATGAAAAAATCACGAAAAATAGGTTCAAAGAAATCGCCAGCGTTGGACTAAAAATATTCCAAGTTTTATGCTGACAAATTAAACATATTTTGGACATGAATCAGTTGTTTATTTTGGGATTAAGTGAGGCAAATAGTTCCAAGATTCCTTCAATATGAATGTTAATAGCCTAATATAATAAACTTTTCATCGAACTCTATCACTGAGAAATTTCTCGTTCGATTATTAGCTGAAGTATCGAAGATTCAGGTACTAGGATCAAGAGAGTACCTAGTTACAGGTATTAGCTACTGCAACTGAAATGTACCTAGGTACTACCCAACACTGTTTACTAGAAGCATAAGTTGAGCAATCCACTCATCAGAAGCCTTATGTGTATATTTTTAAAGCTCTAGTGGCCGGAAACTGATGGAAACGCATAGAAATTGACAAAGATGAGAGACACTGATCAATTCTACGATACACGAACACATTATAATTCAAAGAATAACACTTTGGCTTCTTCTTGCGCATGATCCCATGTATATCTGATGAATCATGAAAGACAAAATACGCTCATTTCTTCCATGGTAAATCAATAACAGACCTCTGAGATTGGCACTACACCTATGATTAGTTTAGTTCAGACGTTCTCTTCCTGTTAGAGCTGCTTCAAGTCTCCCCCACCACCTTGGACGCCTGGGTGAAACTCGAGATTAACATTGTTGTGATCTCTTAACGAAACATAGCCAAGTCATGAACTCTTCCAAATTTCCTTATCGGAAGCTCCTATAAGTACATAATGTGTATATCCAAAATATGTGTGTATCATAAAATATTTAAGAATAAAGCCATTGTATGCTTAAATACATTCCACACCTATAACAGTTTTCATACGCACGATGTCCAATATCAGGATCTGGTCAGGTATTATTAAACTAATCAATATAAATAGAAGTAGTAAAAATGTGTGTGGTTGCATTTAAAGGGAACTGACTAAGCGATATAACAGTATAATGGGATAGCTGTGCGTTCATATTCGTTACAGTGTAGTTTCACTGTGGGAGTAGCACTAATTTGGAATAGCAGCTTTCTAAAATGGTCTTACCAAGCGGTCGCCCATCCTGACTGAGGTTTTCCCAGGGTTTTTCCTTAGTCGCACTAGCCAAATGGTACCTACAAAATATCCTCTCCCTCACCTTCTTTAAGCCTGAGATACCTAAAGGCCATAAATAAAATTCAGAGTCTAAAATACTCACATACGTAGTTTTTTTTTCACACTGGAAATTTCTGGGTATCCATAGGCCGGTTGTGTTCCGTAAGAGAGGTTAGAAAAGAAAAGGAACTGAAAAGCTTTAATGTTCTGCTGATTTTGTATAATTCTAAGTATGAGTTACATATTATGGGCTTGGAAATGCTTAGTTAAGTAATGTCTAAACCTAGCCTCTTCGGTAAAATTGATAAAGTTCAAGGTCATGTATCTAAAAGAAAATCTTAATTTAAAAATCTAAATTTTCACCACCGAAAAAACGAATCTTAATTCAGTTTGATTCTAAAATATCTTCATGGCACTTTGCCTTATTTTTCGAGAAATTAATTTTCAAAAATTTGTTTATGTACTATCTTTAGGAACATTATAAAATTACTGCAAATTGTTATGTACATAGTCACTAAAAGCCGCTTTAAAATAAATAACTAATTTTTAAATCAAAATCTGTCATACGATATTTTCTAATCAGGTTATTCTATGTTAAATCATCCATTGCAAGAAGGAAATATAACCCACTGTTGGATATAGCTGAATTTTGTATGAGGCTTCTGTTAATTGTATAACGGAAAAGCTTGAATTATTATGGTGACAGTAGTTTAAAAAATGTATAAAAATATAAATAATATTCGCCCGATACACCTGTTTATACTAGTGTGCTACAGAAACATCTGCACAGCACCAGAACGAAAAAAGGCTAGACCTCCAGAGTTTCCACGATTTTTCGGCGTAACATGAGGCATCGGCATATACTTTTATGGAACTATTGAAATCCTTTATAGAAGAATAGTTCAAACGTTTATTCTTTTCTTTTTATTCCAACCGATTAATTAATGGTGGACATTTTTGTATTACGGCGTATGCCAAAACTTGTGTTTGTAGACGTTTACGGAAAATGAAATATCTGCGGAACGGTTTATCGCAGGACATTCAAATAAAAATCAATGTTTCCTTTAAAGTCTGCGCGGTAACATTTATCTTCAGCACGGAAAGCGGAAAACTAAGTCGAATTGGTCAAAAAGGTATCCAAATGTGATCGTCGAAATAGAAACAGTTCAGGGTGCTTTTATCACTTAGTGTTGGCATACATTGAGCTCCTAACTTGAAATTGAGACTCTGTCTGTCCTTATTTAAAGTGGAAGATTTCAGCTATTGTAGAAGCAATGTTTCACAGCTCTGGTTTCTGGTCCTAGTGAAGAACAACAACCAATTTTTACATTCGTCCTGTTACTTACAATGCCACATTTTTTTTTCTTTTTTACTGTCAACAAATGGCATCAGTCTTCTCCGTTTTTCACCTTCAGCTATATCTTTAATATACAGTTTTTGCGGAACTAATGCCCTAACCAGTTTCTTAACCTGATTTGTTATCAGCAGTAGTCCTTTTGTTTCACCTACTTATTCCAGTATCTCTTCATAACTTAATTTAAACTCCATTCATAGTTTTCCGTTCTGAACCATATCTCTTCCGTAGATCTCTGTTTCTGCTTCATTGTACACTCAAATTCATAAAAAAACCACCGCTGTGTGTTTGTAAATCCGACAACTTGCAGAATGTGGAAATACCGAACCAATATTCGATAGAAAAATGAAACCAACTTTCCATACATTGCAAATGCCACACAAGGCATATAAGTTCAGTGTTAATAGTGTGCAACTTTTCGAATTCCGTTAGGCATTTCTGTGGATGGTAGTGTACCTACTTATTAAAATTTCATGAGGGAATGAAAGAATTGATAGTGCAGATCCACTCATCTCATTGATGATATACCTCTTGTTACTTTTCCCTAATGCATGTATTGGTGATGATGTAATAGGGCACATCGTTCTTTGTTTATTGAAAATGGAACTCATAAAGCAAAAGATGTATAATTTAAAGCTGAATATGTTGATGTATGAACAGTGTGGTGTTTTTTGTTTGTTGTGATTTTCCAACTTGGAGATGTGGATGTTACATTGTCTTTTCTTTTCCTTGCAGCTTCAATTGCTGAGGCCCTGAGTTCGTTGCATGCGGCACTGGAGATGAAAAAAGCCCAGAAGCATGACAAGGCGTTGAAGCTTTTCCAGCATGCTGTTGCGTTAGCTCCTAAGCATCCGGATATTTTGAATTACTTTGGAGAATTCTTAGAAGATACGAGGAATGATACAGTGGCGGCAGATCAGCTTTATTTTCAGGCTTTGACGTATTCACCTGGACATTCTCGTGCAATGGTCAATCGTCACAGAACTATGCATGTGGTAGAACGCATAGATCAAAACAGATTAAGAAAAATAGATGAGAAACGGGATACATTGACTAACATACCAGATTCCAATGCTGCGTTGCAACGTGTGAAAAAGGAAGCCTATTTCCAGCATATATATCACACAGTTGGTATTGAGGGCAACACCATGACATTATCACAAACACGCGCAATTGTTGAGACTCACATGGCTGTGGGGGGAAAGAGTATAATGGAACATAATGAAATTCTAGGTCTTGATGCCGCGTTGAAATACATCAACAGTACTCTCGTTCATAGAATTGGTGCTATAAAATTGAATGATATTATTGAAATCCATAAAAGAGTGATGGGATTTGTTAACCCTATGGAAGCAGGGATATTCCGAAGAACTCAAGTATATGTGGGTGATCATGTTCCTCCAGGTCCTTTAAAAATTCAAGTTTTGATGGAAGAATTCTTGGACTGGTTGAATTCAGAACGTGCTTTACGAATGCATCCTATAAGATATGCTGCGGTCGCTCATTATAAATTAGTGTATATTCATCCGTTTAGTGATGGCAATGGTAGGACATCACGGTTATTAATGAACATGATCCTGATGCAAGCGGGGTATCCTCCTGTCATTATATTAAAACAAGACAGACAGAAATATTATGAATATTTAGAGTTAGCAAATGAGGGGGATATAAGACCATTTGTTAGGTTTATCGCAGAATGTACGGAAAGAACGTTGGACGTGTATTTGTGGGCTACCAAAGAATATTCAGTTATCTTTCCAGCACTTGAACAGGACGATAGTCAAAAAATCGTGCTTGAGGACTACGATAGACCTGAAACATAAACGTTTCATGCTGGGCCATGAAAATTAATTTTGTGTAATAATTTATTGAGAACATATTTTTGTACTCTACTGCTCTTCTAATCGGCTTGTTTTTAGATAATAAGTAGTTTCCTTGTCTGGTACAAGGGAGAATTATTTTTAAGTTGATCCAGTGTAATTGTATTTAATCTATGCAGATAATCTGCACATTCTATGTGGTTATTTATTTACTACTGTGATATATTTTGGTGCAAAAGATGCAGACGTATGTGAAGTGCATATATAAGTGCGTGTTTCATAAATACATTTGTTACGAAGAGATATTTTATAAGGTTCCTTAGCAATTGTTATAGTTTAACCGTAGGAGTTCAAAAGACGCAATTAAAAAAAAAAGAATTAGGCAACAATTTTTTTAAATAAAAAAACCTAGAACTTCAGGGACTTGTGATAAATAAAATTGGGAATATGCGTTTGTACGCTCATTCATAGAAAATGACCGATGTGAATATTTTTTTCAGGTCCTAAAACTTGCATAATATGACCTATACTAACTAATATCCAATACAAAATTGAACTGACGTATACGGGTTGGGTGTTGCCAAATTGTGTAATTTCGGACTGAAAGTTTCTGTCGAACATTTTCTATGAATTTAAATTTCTATTACTGTACCTGCTTTCCGTAGTCGAGTAACTAAAGTTAGGCACTATGGATTGGCACAATACACACACGCATGTTCGTTAAACTGATAAGGTTTTTGCAGTTTTAGCAGATGGGTGCTGTGAAGACAGTGTTCGATTTGCCGGGAGGAATACCAGGGTTTTCCCTGGTGCCCGGAGGATTTCATCCCCAGTTATTGATTCCGAATATCATTCCAATCAGTAATAAAATCTTTGTATTTCTACCCAAACAGGTAGTAGGTTGAAACTTAAAAGCAACCATTAGTTGTACGACCCCTCCCTTTCGTAATTTATAACAAATGGAACACTGTGAAGGTACCTCCAATAAAACCCTAGCCGTTGCATTTCCCATTAGTTTCCCCGAGAAATTGTTCGGTTATTAGACGTCGTACCCTTAGACTTGACGGACTTGGGCCATACATACGGCTCATTATAGGTTTGAAATCTGTTGCTTTCCTTATAATTGTATATGTGCACTTCATTTACGATAAGACATGTGATAATGTATAACTAACGAAAGAGTATGGAAGATAGATGTGTTTAGTTTTTTATTCAGTATTATCAGCTGTTACAGCTGACGAGTTTAATCGTGCTAGCGCAACTAGTACAAGTGGCTTTTGTGCCATAAAGAGGATGGACGTTTTCTGTATGTATGTATGCTTGTAAGAGACGGATGCATCTCTTAAGAGTTCCTAAACATATCATGAAATAGCACAATATAAATAATGTTATTTATGTAATTGTAAATTATGAAAGTTATTTTTTTAAATGCAGTACAGGCTTTAAAATAGTGTAGCTATATAACAACTAAAGATTAACATTACATTATGTTTCCAGTGAATTAGTCACGTAGAACTTCCTAGTATGTATAGTCGTGAATGTGATAATTGAAGGTGAATTTTTAAACGATTAAGTGTTAGCTTTGTTAAAGAATCAAGGTGTTATTTCCAGTGTTATCAAATCCCAAGATTTAAGGGAGAGAAAAGGAGGTGGTCTAACATCATGAGAGTATTCATGTTGAGATACTTGGGTGTATCAGACGTAAGTTAAAAAAAAATCAGTGATTTTCTAATCTTGTTTTAAAATTTGTAAACTTGATCTTATAGGCAGCACAGACGGATGACTTGACAAAGACCATACATAGTTCTTATTTGAAGGAAAGACAGGAGGAAAATATACACTCGTTGATTGAATTGATATTAACGTCCTAAACGAGCTGGTGAGCTTCTAAGGACGGGACCTACAGGTTTTAGTAAAGTGGGCTTCAAACTATTCCGTTCAATAGACCTCGGCAGGAATTGAACCCGTGACCGCGCGCACAGAAAGCGAGAGCGCTAGCTTTTCGGTCACCTCGAGGTCACTCATGGGTCATATACCATTCATTGCCATGGTGATTATCTTGTGGCAATCTGTGACGAATTAGGTCTGTTAATAAGTCTGGTACATGAATTTAGAATTACGTATTTTAAAAAAATCAGGAATGAATCGTTACTCTCTTAAAGGATAAAGTACATATGTTTACATTAGAAGAAATGTGAGATTATTTTCACTTGCTTATGTAAGAAATAATGGAAGTTCAGTGTGTAAAAAGCAACGGATGTCTTGAGCCGAAAATTTATTGGACTGGAAAGTAAGTTTGTATAAATATTAAATCTTAATTATGATGTAATTTGCAACGAAATGCGAATATCCGTCTTTCAATATAAAAAAATATCTTCCAATATTGTGAGGACAATCGACACATGGAGAGAGAGCGACGAAATGCTTAATTTCGTAACAATTCTTTCCTTTCACATTTTTTTTTTTTTTTTAGTTAAAAATGAAAGCCTATTATTTCACCGACCGAGTAGGGTAGCTCATTGAAAACTTACTTGCCTCACTAATAGAATTCTCTGAAATAATAAGTTTCTAACATACATTTTTCTAAATGTAAATTTGACGTCATACACGTAACAGTCCGCTGACAGTTCTGCCAGGTTTGTTACGAAGCGCTAAGTTTCTATAATAATTGTATTTTCTGTATATACTATCCTTAAAAATCGAAATTAGTGGAGAACGAGTACGCTCTCCTTTTCATGTTTTCATATCGAATTATTGTCTTGCAGTTATGGCAATTACATAGTTCGGCTTGAAGTGTGATTTATTGTTTTTGTGTAAGTTAACACACCAAACTATTTTAAACAACCCCACGAAATTTAAATTCATCCTTTTCAAACAGGAAAGATCATTGCAGACCTAACTGGACGATGCAGAGGTAATGTTACGCTTAACCCCCTCAAGTACGCAGTTTTTAGATGTTACTTAATTAAAAATGGAATCTTTGAGCTTCTTCACATTAAAGTCAATTACGTTGGTAGTTCTTGATTGTACCCAAAGATACGTAGCTGGCCTGTGTATTCTTCTAGAGTCGTGCATAGGTTGTAGTTCAGTCCAGTCATGGCGACAAACCATGGCCAGTGCAGGACTCTACCTTTTTATCTAAAAGCTGTAAATGCTCTAACTTCTTTCGTATGATCGCAATGAAATATTTGATGTACTGTATATTGAATTTGTCTGTAAGCCAGGAATTAAGGAACTCTGCAATAACAAGGCAAGACACGTGCACACATGGCGATTAAAATAGTAAATACGGCGAAAGTCGAAGAGCGTCTCGCGCTAGGAATTTGAGAGAGGAAAATGTAAAGATACATGACCGCACCTAACCTTACCTAACCTCCACTTTCCCATGGTCACTAATTTAAGATAATGTACGAAAAATGCAAAAAAGCAATTATTAATAAATACGAGCATATGAAAATATATTTCGAAAGAAAAAAAAGAAAGTGTTGACCCAAGAGGGGTTTGAACCCGGGACCTTTCGCTCAAGAAGCGAACGTCTTGACCATTCGGCCTCGAAGCCGAGCTAGGAAATCTCGGTTTCGTCGTTGTATTTACAGTGGGTAGCGGCAGAGTCTGTCAGTATGACTTCGTAGGTGACGACGACTTCCGTCGTGTTTACTATCTTAATCCTCACTAAACGTGCACGACCCCAAAGTAAATACAGTGTAATGACACTTACCCTATGATTACGCGGACGAAGAGTATATAGTAATTGTAGCATTGATGTCCCAGAATGACGCAGCACGGATAACAAGTGCTCAATACGGCTTTTTATTTTCTTCAGGTAATGTTACAAAGGATTATTACATTATTTTTTTCTTATGTGCATTATTCTAAATACAGGTATTCACTATGGATGTTTATTTTTTACAGAAAATTATTTTTTTATGTTGAGGCGTGTAACATTCTCTATACACACTCAAACAACTTTGGTTCATCCTATATTCACACAAACCTGTATTGAGCATTTGGCGGAACCAATAATTGAGAAGTAGGTGATGTAGCATTTAAACAACCTATATCAACATGTTATGAGCATTGAAAGGAATTTGGTACTACAACCACCTGCATTCAAAGCACTGCGAAATGGTCAGTGTATCTGTAGTGCCATAAATACACAAAACTTGCCTTGTTATTGTAAAAGGCTTTTCAATTATTGTTGACAAAAATTTGCCTGTGAATGGAAATATCATTTCATAAATTGATGTAATCAAGTCTATCGTGTTAGCGTTTCTGATAGAAGCGTAGGTCACTTATATTTGGTTGAACTATAAACAACGCTTGAGGAAAGTGTGTTGAACATTCAAGTTTTTAATTCAATTTTTCGGACTTAAATCTCATTTTAAATAGTGCTCAAAGATATTTGTAACTTTCCCACGTGAATGTATTGGCGGCATATCAAGATTGAATTATTCTGATGTAGAGCAGAGTCGATAGCATAGCGTGTAGACAGTCGAGACGAAACGAGGTCCCTGCGCTTTAGAACCTATATCACAATGTGAACTTGACAAATGTGTCTGAATATCACGCCAAACACCCTGCGTAATGATGTCTCGTTGGTTGTATCAGGGTTCAACTGTTCTTTTGAGCTACATGCTTTATCATTGTAGCTGAAACTTTCCTGAATCGCACAGTGCTAATGTATCAGTGTTCCCATAACACGTAACGAAAGTGTCAGTTAATACAACACTCGAAATGCTAAATAACCGAATACACTATCCGAGAGGAATTGAAATGTATGTTAGTAAAACACAGGACAACACACTGCTCAATTTTTAGTAGAACAGTTGCAGCTCGACTGCTTCTGTCAGGGTTAAACGTATTTGTGGATCACCTAATAAGCTTTCGTGAACCACACTTCGAATTAATTGAAGTAACTAAATATCAAACCCTGTACATAGTACAAATCATTCTGTTTATGGCAGCAAGTTATCAAGGAGATAAGACGTTCCACACACATTCATCCGGAATGAAGCAACTAGCTCCGCAGCGATTGTGTGGGTGTAACAACTTCAACATAATTAGGCTACTAACTTAATTATATATATAAAGATTATTTTTTCTTCTCTCTGAATTCTGATTCGTACATATAACTAAAAAAAAAAAGCGTCGATGAAGTTCACTATTAGAAAATTTAAACTTAGAAACCTGGCTTGATGTGTGCGATAGAGCACTTGCATCTATACATTACCAAAGAAGGCACACACTTTGTCGTCCCTTGTTTGTAAACACAGTAAATACTGATAATTGTACTTTTGTATTGTAAAGGGAGCATTGATAGTCACTGATCACTTTGTTGGGGTATAGGGGTTAACAATGAAACAGGCAGTTATGTCTGTCCGAATTACTGTTTGGAGAAGTCAAGTGTAACTATACTGTTGTGTCATCTTTGTTATAAATTTGTTTTATCGAAGGTGCATCAAACGATATGTAAAACTTTATGGATTTAAATACTGATTACGAATTCTGATTATTTATTCTAATTGTGTCAGGGACATTCCAGGTTTCATTTCATAAAAATGCGAGATTGATGTAATTACTTCTGTTATATAAAATTATACTGTGCAATGTTTGGTCTTTGACAGTCACGTTGTCGAAATTTGCAGAATAGAGCAGAAGCACAAGGTAAAACTAATTTTCACTTGATACGATGTTACTCTTTCACTACGAAAGATGGCATGTTATTCTTTGCTTGTCACATGATCATTACTATGCAGATTGTAAAAATAAAATTTATCAGAAGAGTAGAGTTGTTTTACTATTTAATTATAGAATTGTGTGGAATTATTCGTATTATAATTAGAAATCCAACAATGGGTCTGCGGTTTTAACAAGATTTTCTACCATTGCCTCTGTTGAATTGCAGTTGTTCACCAAGTGAGTATCATTATTTTAATTTCACATTAGTGGGTTACTGCTTGCGTTATTATCGAGGCCAATCTAGTCACACTGAAATTAATTTTAGATGTATGGTCTGACCAGATTTCTGCCGGCTTGAAAAATCTTGATTAGTATGATTCACTACCCTTGAGCTCACTCTTAGCCTTTTTCCATTACTTAGGAAGACACCTGTAATCTATAATTTCCCTTCACTTCAAAAATACCTTTTTAAGCAGATCACCCAAAATGTTCAAGTAAAATCGGTCGTCATAGAGGAGTGGTCTTGTAAAAGGAACGCGTAAGTGTACAGTATGAGGGACAGTTGTCGGACGTAGGGAATAGCTGACCCTTTCTTTCGTGAGCACTACCAAATTTCTACTTATCTGCTTACTGCGCCGTTTGACTCATAATTAAAAACACAGTATGAAGACACGGTCTTTGAAGCTTTTCGCAAGCAGAACTTGAAACAGAACACTGCTAACGTTCACAACTAGAGCAATATGCGAATGAAGGAAGCAAAATGTCTCCCCGCCATTTAGTTCTACTTTTGGACTTCTGCAACCACCTCTGAGAATTTTGATAAGTAAACCTATCGATGCTTGAAAGCGCTTTTTTTACCATACTTGGTAAAGGAGTAGGGTACATCAGAAAACATGATTAAAAGTGACACGCAGTGGTCAAAAGTTTGGTTCATAAGATTATAATGTGATCCAAGTAGAAAAACGCAAGTTTAATTATAAAAAGTTTGTAATAATGGAAAACAAATATACATTAATTTTTATTGGGTGATTGCGCTATTTTTTACAGGGTACGTTCGTCATGGCCGCCATCTTGAATCTTGCTCTATTTTAAAAAAAAAATAGGAACGGGGTTATGTAACGTATCAATATGGGGTAGAATTTTACCAGAAATTCATTGGTGAAATTTATTTTTAAAAGAGAATGAGAGATAACATTAGTATGTGTATTTGAAAAGTTCAGAAATACTGTTCTTTTTTAAACAATGCAAGATATGGAAACCCAATGTACAAGTAATTAGTATTGGGAACCACCTACACAGTACTCATTACTTGTGCATTGGGTTTTCATTTCTTGCATTGTTGAAAAAATAGAGTATTTCTGGACTTTGCAATCACTACGTATACTAATGTCACAGCTCACTGTCTCTCAAAAATAAATTTATGGCAAACTGACTAGTAACGTGTTTATTTTAATGACCCAAAACTAAATTTGCAACATCGCCAGGGGGCGCCATTTTTTAAAAATAACTCTTCTTTGCATTCTAGCGCAAAAGTGGATATTATTAGAAAGAGCGTAAAATTTGCCATATTGAGATTTTTGTAGAATCAATACTTTCGATGAAACAACCTTCGGAAAGAGATATTTCTTCCATACGTAGAGAAAACTCATTTTCCGTACTTATTTCATTTTTTTAAGCGACACGTTATGACTTTCTGTATATCACTTCACATCCATTTTTCAGCATTTTACAATATTATTTGAACAGAATGCGAACAAATTCTTGAGTCCATAAGAAGACCTTTTCTCGCACCCACGCTCATGTGTGGAGGGTAACTTGTGTCGAGTTCTGCGGTTTTCTATCCAAA
>JAGDQP010023791.1:0-28717 GCA_022664845.1 Lepisma saccharinum | reverse complement strand
ATTTTGATCTGTTTTTCCGTGTTGCTGTAATACACATTCTTGCCCCCCTACAACCAACATCACACGTGGCGTGTTGGAAGAGCTTCCATTAACGGATTGAGTGCAAAAGTGAAACCTGGCCTAAAATTTCAATAACCCCTAAATCCTTCATCTTTCTCCGTTTCCTCCATCTCCCCCAGTTTACAAGTTCACAACCTGAAACATATACGTTATTCGTTATTCAATTGTTCTAAACTTGTTGCGTCGTCCGCTACGTGGCGCCACTATCCTACTCTTTTATCTCTGTGTGTGTACTTGATACAGATTGATCTGATCGAAATATGATTATTCCATGTATTTATATAAGATAAGATGAATTTTATAGGCGGTAACAGTGTGTTTATACGTTTCTTCAACTGGAACATCATTACCATAAATTTTTCTTCTGTCTTATCTTTAATTCTAACCTTAACTTGCCCTTCCGGTTTTCCTTTGTTTTAGTGATGTACATAGTAAATTATGAATTCTCAGAAAGACTAGTTTGCATTGTGACGGAAGAACAGACGTGTACACGCCGAAAAGAAGGAAACTGGTAGTCGGAGCTTTTGTCCTGAAGCAAACAAACAAACAAACAAAAAAAAAAGAATTAGACTCAAGCTGTTGTGTGTTTACAATGCAGGAAACTGTCAGTTACTATTACTTGTCTTCTGTTTGTTTTCCGATCCGTTCGGTCCTTTGTTGCTACAAGATGTCATCAGGACCATTAGAAGCTATACTTAGTTTTCTAAGTATAATGTTCCGAACTAGATTCATTCCCATAAAATTTAATTCCTAAACTAAAATATGCTAACAAGACTTATACACTTACAATTTATTAAAATCACACAGTACTAACACACTCATTCACTGTCTTACGGAACTCGCAATTTACTCGCCGCAGTAACACACGTTCGCCATTGGTTTTTATCCTGGGCAAGGTCAGGTCAGTTCTCATCATGAACATCTGCCTCTCGTAGATTCCTTCTATTATTGTCCTCCAAGGACGTCTCTGTGTTCCCAACGGACCCTCTCGCTCTGTTTACCAACCACAATTAAATATAATCTTCGATTTTTACTCGTCGGAGCTATATGGCCTGCTCATCTTAGCCTTCGTGATTTCATTATTCTTAATTATCGAGTGAACCATACAGTCTGTGTGGAGTTCATTATGCAGTCTCCTCCATTTCCAGTCATCTCAACCCGTTTCGGCATATATATCTTGATCAAAGCTTTATTTTCAAACACAAGGAATTTATTTCAACTGCCGGGATCGTACTCCAACTTTCCTAACCATGAAGTATTACCGGGAGAATAACTCTTGTGTATATTTTCAATTTCAGCTTTCTTGATATTAATCGCAGGGTTAGGAATTTCTGGACTGTGAGTCGAAAGATGGGTTGCCCGATGCTAAGTGACACTTTTCTTCCGTGACCTAGTTCGTGTTATATATGCTCCCAAATATCCACTTGTTTATGATCTTAATTGCTGTGTCTGCTTCCCTCTTCTTCTGTGTTAATGGGTTAACATGTAGTCACCTGTAGACCTATCTTCTAATACATATTCTTTGGTAATGAAGAGATTGAAAGTGTGGTGTGTGTGAGAATGCATGGCGAATGTCTTTTATAATGTTGTAGGTAAATGGAATATTTTCTGATTTATGATTACGTTATTTGTTAGATTAGGTAAGGACATGATTAAATTAGGTCGATGAAGTCCAATAAATGTCCTGGTAATAATTTTTTATATTTTATATCCGAGAGTAGACACCTATATTTGTTGGGAAAGGGGGTGCTAGAGAAATTGAACTGATATACTCTATGGATCCAGTCAGTAGTATGTTGAAACATTTGAAGTCAGTTATTAGTTATTTACTAAGGCTCGGATTTATATTTTTTTCTGTTTCATCTTTCAATGTTTCTTTTTATTTGGGATCCTCCGAGCATAACAACATTTTATAGAAATCATTAAAAATTATTTGGGTGTTAAGGAATTTAAAAAAAAAAGACTTTTTGCCGATAAACACTTATTTTGGGATTTTTGAACGACATACCAAATGATATAGCAATTACACTAGTTAACAAGGTTTTTGTAACATGAGAGAAAACACCTGATCTTAAAGGAACTTTTTGTACTGAATCCGAATATGCATTCAGTTTTTCTGCATCACGTACAGTTTTCCGGCGACAGAGGGATTTTTGGGAAATTCCCTAAAAAAAAATCCCTTTTTCACATATTTTATACCCCTAGCTCTTGTCTCCTTACGTATAATATCACAAAAATTATACCAAAGTAAACCTTGATTGATACTTAATAAACTCTCCAAGTTTCATAACAATCGCATTATCCTTTCTAGAGAAATAAATATATTTGTATGTATACTATGTGTACTGTTTATTGCACCACATAATATTGCTTTCAGATCTCTTGAATTTGAAAAAAAAAAGAACGATTTTCTTTATTACCACAAAAAGACATGAACATGACTGTTTACAATATTCAATAATACACTCTCTGTAGAATTAGAAATGTAAACCTTAAGAAATAATGTATAAATATGGAAAGTACTTGTAACGTATCTTTGTTAATACGTACGGCCTATGTGTATCCCAATACATACACATACAATCATCCAACTTCTTTCCGTTTTCTTCATTAAATCGTTATCAAATATTCCCATCAAATGTAATATAAAGCAGGAGAAAGAAAAATGAAATACAGACTCATGTGTTGACAACGATGAACAAATAGTCTCAATTTTCCCCTCTCGTTCGCCTCCGCCCCTTCGTTTCTTTCTTGTGTTCTTGGCACGTGGTGAGAAAGTTTTGTACATTTCTATATTAAAGTATAGTTTATCCACTTTCTAAGTTGTCTTTGCTGCCAAAAGTGATTTCGTGTTTAATCTTAACGGCATTATACCCAGACAAGACCAGAAGTGTGGTTTGCGATCAGTACAATGGCGACAAGAGGACGGCGTTCGTGCGTTAACTCACCAAATAGTTTTTGTTACGTGTGTGGCTAGTTTGTAGTTAAGGGACAGTGTAGATCCATTACGCCATCGGTGAAACTAGCATATAATAAATATTTCGGATGTCGTGTGGGAGACAACTTGGGCATCCCACATCATTTGTGTGTCGTGCTACGTCACTTTACTTGAATGGTCCAAAGGAAAACGGAGATTCATGAAAATTGCTGTACCAATGGTGTGGAGAGAACTAACCAACCAACCATGTGGATGATCGTTATTTTTGTCTCACAGTAGTTAAGGGGCATTCTAAAAAGAAGCAAATGCAGAATAAGTTACCCCAACGTTAAATCCGCAATTAGACCTGTTCCGCACGGGGACGAGGTTCCATTTCCCGAGCCACCTACCAGCTGGGAAGAGATATGCCCAGAAGAGTCTGATGCTGAATCATCGAGATCAACATCTACATCCACGGATCCAACGTTCACCCCTGACAGTGCTCGCGAGCCACATCTCATCCGGCAATGTGAACTTAATGACCTAGTGTGTGATTTACACATGACAAAACAAGAGGCGGAAGTTCTGGGATCAAGGCTTCAGCAGTGGAACTTATTGACTATTGAAACTAAAATATCAGTGTACAGGAAAAGGCATCTGCAATTTTCGAGTTATTTCTCAATGCAAGATAATGTGTCCGTATGTACGGATATTAATGACTTGATGGAAGAGCTTGGAATTCCTTACTTTCCAGAAGAGTAGAGGTTATTTATCGATGCTTCAAAGGTCAGCCTTAAAGCTGTCCTTTTACATAATGGAAATAAAAAACCTTCTATGCCACTTACGCACTCAGTGACGATTAAGGTATCCTATAACACCATGTCAACTTTGCTAAATCTCATAAATTACAATGACCATTGTTGGCAAATATGTTGTGATCTAAAGGTAGTTGGTATTTTATTAGGGCTGCAGTGCGGTTACCAATGCTTTTTATGTTTATGGGATAGCCGAGCTGATGACAAGCATTATGAAGTGAAGGACTGGGAACCTAGAGTGAATTACGTACCTGGAGAATGCAACGTCAAATATGCTCCTTTGGTAGATCCTAATAAGATAATACTGCCACCACTTCATATAAAGTTAGGACTTATGAAGAACTTTGTCAAAGCCATGGACACAATGAAGGTTTCAAGTATTTGCGAGATAAGTTTCCTAACCTGAGTGATTCTAAGATTTCAGCGGGAGTGTTTGTTGGTCCCCAGATTAGGAAACTAATGCTTGATGATAACTTTGACAGCAAGTTAAACAGTGCAGAGCTAGCTGCCTGGACAGCATTTAAGTGTGTTGTGCGCAACTTTTTGGGCAATAACAAAGCGGAGAATTACAGTGAAATCGTACAGGACCTGCTACATATATACAAAAAGTTAAGTTGTAGGATGTCTTTAAAAATCCACTTTTTACACTCCCACCTTAGCTTCTTTCCTGCTAACCTAGGTGCTGTCAGCGACGAACAGGGGGAAAGATTCCACCAAGACATAATGGCAATGGAGAAAAGGACCAGGGACGATGGGATCCTTCGGTGATGGGGGATTATTTTGGGGGTCTTGTTAGAGAATGCAATACTTCTTACAAAAGAAGGAAGTAGTGTATATTTTTGTAACTCAATGAAAGTTTAATATATTCTGGTAGTTTCAATGGCTTATTCATGACATTTCTGTAAATTTGTATTATTGTTTATTGTAAATTGTCATACATGTAAATTGTATTGTATTCTATTTTATGTCTTTATTAGCAATATTATGTGGTGCAATAAACAGTACACATAGTATACATACAAATATATTTATTTCTCTAGAAAGGATAATGCGATTGTTATGAAACTTGGAGAGTTTATTAAGTATCAATCAAGGTTTACTTTGGTATAATTTTTGTGATATTATACGTAAGGAGACAAGAGCTAGGGGTATAAAATATGTGAAAAAGGGAATTTTTTTAGGGAATTTCCCAAAAATCCCTATGTCGCCGGAAAACTGTACGTGATGCAGAAAAACTGAATGCATATTCAGATTCAGCGCAAAAAGTTCCTCTAAGATCAGGTGTTGTTTTCTCTCATGTTACAGACAAAAAGTTAAATTTGTTGACTAGTGTTATTAAAACAATATTTGGGTGTTAATTTTTTTTATAAAAATATTTTAGACTTTTTTTGGCAGCAAAGAATTATTTTTGGATTAAGAATTCAAATATTTAATTATTTAGAAACAAGAAAATCTATATATTCGGAGGTAAACTGCACTATGTCGCTTGCTTGTCAAACTCGAACTCACTACATAGAATTGTTCATTTGAGCATGCTCTTCCTGGAACACACAGAACTGTCTCATTTTTTGTTTTGTAGAAGATTTGGCAATTGATAACACATCATGTCACACACACAAATTGCGAAAGAACGTGATGAAATTAATGGAATGGAGTTCAAGTTTTGTGAAAAGTGACAGTGTCACTTTACCTCTGAGATACAGAAATATTCTCGCACAAATTCAGCGAGAGAACAGAGCGCCTAACATAACGAGCATCACACTTGTGGTAAGCTGTTTTTTATGTAGTGTCTTCCAAGTGACACGACACGCCATTTAGTCAATGAGGACAAAAGCCTACCAGTTTATATATTTTTGTTTAATGGTTTAGTTAGTTAAATTGTTTCTCAGTGACTAATTTGACCTCGATCTTTTTGCATGTTTGAACTAAATCATCGAGCTGTACGTACCGATTCTTGATTGATCGGATAGTGTCTGAACCTAAACGCCAGATCAAACATTTCATCTCGCTCGTCTACTTCATTCTACACGAATGTGGACCAAATGTTCAGTTCTCACAAGGAAGGGTCATAAACGTGTCAAACGGACTTCTGAATGACCATTCGAGAGAGAGAACAGAGACATGGTCAGGGGCAAAAAATTAGGTGCCATGGACAACGTTCTCCTCCAGAAACCGTTTTAAAAGAAAACCATTTGAAGGAAATTTGAGACTCAGTTAAAAGCTATTGCATCAACACTATTCATCGGAGAGTCGTGGTTCATACCACATTCTCCTCAGAATAAACCAAGCATTTTAAAAGTGCCATGCATTTGCGCCCATGACGTATGCGGAAAGGGAAATTTAAAAGAATTTCGAATTCCCCTAAAATCCCTTCTATCAACTTTGGTTCCCTCTGGAGCAGCCCCGGGTAAGACCACAAATCCAAATTTATCTATGGAGTATAGGCAATGCGTGTGCAAAGTTTGGTTCCGTTAGCTTCAATAGGTATGAGGAAAAAGTTTTTATACCAATGCTTTCTGTATATACCGAACCTATGACCTTACCTATAAATTGGACATAATATAAACATTTATAAACGCAGTACTATTCATCCGGTTGTCATGGTTCGTACGTGGAGAGGGAAATTGGGTATAATTCGCGAAAATTCCCTCCAAAAAATCCCTATTGTGAAGTTCTCTCTGGAGTGGCCCCGGGTAAGAGAGAATTGAATTGAAAAATTCATTATTTAAGCGGGCGAGGTTCAGCCTATGGCTGTTCTGCCACCTAACCCTTGTCCAAAGAATACATTGAGAAAAAACAAAAATATATATATATAGACAAAAATAAAAAAAATCTGGCTAACATAAGGTTCACGTGGCCAAATCTATCCAGTTTTGATCGTAATGTGAAAACAATTAATCTAAACCTTTTTCAATCACTCATATCACGACCTTCGTTTATCACATCCTCATGCCAGCGATCCCCATTAGAATTTTCCGGTTTGTATAAAGCATTTGGATTATTCCTCGTATCCCTTACACACATTATTTGCAGTGGCATGTGTTTAGTTAAAATAAAAAAATAAAAGTACACTTTGTTACAATTTGTTGCTTGGAAAAAGATTGCTAGTAATTGGTAACAGAAAAAATATTAGTAATGTAAACTTTAATTTTAAGCGATTCACTAAAAATATGTTATTTATTTACTTAATGAAGTATCAAAAATTAATGATAACTACATTATTTATTTATTTATTTTTACACACACAGACTTGGCAAAGAACAACGAAGGATCCCAAATCAAACCAATTCCTTTCAACTTTCGTCGGAATCATTTTTCGCTTGTTGATTTATCAACAAACGCAATACAGTTTCTAATCAACCTGCAGCTTGCCACAATTATTACCTACAGCGCAACGAATTTTTTATATTAATTGTTTTCACATTACGATCACAACTTGATAGATTTGACCACGTGCATGGGGGGGGGGAAGACATTTCCCCCCCAGTCATTTCGAAAAGACTTTAAATGTGTCATTCTAAAAGATAGCTTTTAAAGTAATTGCCCCATTGTCTCTCTCCTAAATCCGCCCATGGCCACGTGAATCTTACGTTAGCCAGATTTTCTCTCTTACCCAGAGGGCCTCTCTCCATAGTATTTTTCGAGATAGATTTGGATTGTGTGGTTTTACCTGGGGTCGCCCCAGAGGGAACCAAAGTTGATAGAAGGGATTTCTAGGGGAAATTTTCGCGAAATTCTTCCAAATTTCCCTTTCCGCATACGTCATGGGTACAAATGCATGGCACTTTTGGAATGCTTGGTTTTATCTGAGGAGATTGAGATATGAACCATGACTCTCCGATGAATTGTGTTGATACAATAGCTAATTTAACTGAGGGTCTCAAATTTCCTTCAAATTGCTTTCTTTTAAAAGGGTATATGGGGCACAGGGGGCTGGAACCTAATTTTTGCCCCTGAACATGTCTCTGTTATCTCTTTCGAATGGACTATGTTTGATTCAGAAGTCCGTTTGACACGTTCATGACCTTACGCTTTTTGCAAGTATTAAGACGTTCCCTGGCTTCATATATTCATTAAGTGTTTAATGGCGTCTATCAGTTCAGTATCGCTTTTAGATAGATATCAATAGTTTAAGCTTTTTTCTTTAGATATTGGACTTGACTAATGCTCGTATCATATGTGTGAATTGTGTGGATGCCGAAGGTGAAAGCAGGCGATGACAAAATTTTGTCAAGCTTGTCAGAAGCAGGTAAATAAAGACTAACAGAGAACTCATGATTGTGGAAAATACTTTTATTTCGGGAGCACCAAAGCGATGAGACGCACTTCAAGTAAATTGCTTGCACTTGTTACGTTTAACCTTCCATAGACCTAGCAGCTTTACAGTAGGTAAAACCAGAGTTTTATTAAAAAAAAAATCGCCAGTTTTTGGAAATTATTTTTTGATTTATATATAAAAAAATATAATTCGACCCTTAGTTATTACATAGATTTGATAGGTGAGTTGGGATTGCACGACGTCGAGATACTTTTCGTTACCTGCATAAAAGGTTGTACTTAACGTTTGTTACCAGAGAAATATTTACGCTTTGACTTATCAAGCTTAGGATTCTTTTTCATTATTGTGGAACTATGTTATAATGCCTGATAAGATATGCAAACGGTGTCTGCTACCCAATGTAACCTACAGTAGTGTTTAAACATAACCCTAATGATCTTTGGTAAATCTACGTGTCTCTGCTTTGCTTGCTATAGAAGCATTGAACTAACTGGGTGGAAACATTTGGACATTACATAAAAGCTATACCAACTTTTGCTACTTACACCCATGATCTTCAATCTGGCAAGAATTAAGTTTTGTAGCGTAATTCTGTTGGATACTATTGATATTTCTTTGATAAACATTCAGTTATTTTGAAGAAAAAGCCAATGTTGTGGTGAAAAATGGCTGCCAAAGGACGATAGGTTTTGATATGTTGTGTTTTTTACCCTTTTGATATGCTGTTAAGATATCTTCTCTGCCAGATAGACCAAAATCGTTTCGAATGTAATTTCAGGTTGTCCCAAAATGCCTGTACTGTAAGTCTTTTGAAAAAAAGGCTGTACTGTGAGAATAAATGTTCATTAATGTCCTTTATAAATGAAAGGATAACATCTCTTTAGGAAGTTCCTGACCGATTTCCCTTTTATACGTATTATGATGCAATCTATAATTAAAAATACCTATCATTAGAAGAATGGAGAAAAATATTGACACAGAATTTGAAGCCAGTGTGCGTTCAGAATGAACGCTTGTTACAGTTTGACATATATATACTTTGACATTTTCTTATCTACTCCCCATATCATTTATATTGTTATAGTAATTTTGTACGCAGATGGTTGGACCCTTGCTGTAAATTAATGGTTAACTTGGATTCACAGGCAGTATTAGGTACTAGTATGTTAGTACATGATAAATTATTTCTATTATAGGCAAGTGGAACATGTAAAGAAGAAATTTCCGTTCTTCCAAGATCAAATTTGTGACAGTGATGAAAACCACATAACATTAGAAAAACTAAGAGGGGATATGAATCAATATGCAAGTAATAGTCAGTTCTCCGCCAAGCAGGGAAGGGATAGTTTATCTGCGAAATTAGTAGTTAATATTGAGTGTAAAATTGTGTCTAAACATAAGGAAAATTTAACTAGGTCTTCCAATTTACTTAGAACTTATCCCTGTTTCCATTGTGGTCGTTGTTTTCCGAAGAAAACTCTGGCTCAACATTTAAAAACTCACGGAGAGAAGGCCTTCCGCTGCACATACTGTGACAAAACCTTCACTCATAAACACTATTTGTGTGTTCACATGAGAATTCACACAGGAGAAAAGCCTTATAAGTGTTCCACTTGTGGAAAGGCATTCTCAGATTCCAGTGCCTTTTGGAGGCATAAGAACATTCACTTGGAAATTAAACCTTACATCTGTAATGAGTGTGGGAAGGCTTTCTCCGAAAGAGCTCATATTGTTGTTCATCTACAAGCACATTTTGGAGATAAACGCTTTGAATGTAGTGAGTGCGGAAAGAAGTTTTTACAAAATAGCGATTTAAAAAGACACATATTAAGACATAATGGGCAGAAGTTTTACAAGTGCCACAAATGTGAAAAGTCATTTTTTGTGCGTAGTGAACTAGTGCAACATGAAAAGCGTCATAATCAGAAGAAGGGAAATTACAAATGTCCCTTATGTCAAAAGACTTTTGAGGTAGAGTCCTATCTCAGGAATCACAAAAGGATACATTTAGGCAATGAATTCATTTGCAACGATTGTGGTCGAACATTTCATGTGAAATCTTACTTAATAAAACACATTTCAGTACATTCTGAAGACAGGGACCATCAATGTGATACGTGTGGTAAAGGGTTTAAAACTAAGCATCGCTTGAGAGTTCATAAGACAGTACACGCGGAAGTGAAATCTAAGAGGTGCACTGAATGTCCCAAAGCATTTTCAAATACAGTAGATCTCTTTAAGCACAAGAGAGTGCACGCGCGAAATCTCTCTAATCTTTTCACTTGTGATTACTGTGGAAAGTATTTTTTGCTGAAAGAGTATATTGCCAAGCATATCAAACAGCATATAAAAGGAGCAACCTATGGTTGTTTTGTTTGCGACAAGAAGTTCACTCTTCAAGGATATCTTCGGAAACATATGTTGACTCATTCTGGTTCCAAACCATTTCCTTGTGTTCATTGCAGTATGAAGTTCTCTTATAAGTCCAACCTTGTTATACACACAAGAATTCATACTAATGAAAAACCTTATAAGTGTGATATATGTAACAGAAGATTTAACCAGAAGGGAGCTCTTAAGAGACACATTTTCCGTCACAGTGGAGAAAAGCCATTTAATTATTCTCATTCAGATAACTTCCAAAAACAAATGTTTTTTTGATAATGAAACGTGCTGAACAAGCAGCATAATAAATTGAATCCTTTTTCAATGATTAAGCGACAATTAACTTAGCATATAATTATCAAGATTATTTTTCTTATTTAGTTTCTTCTTAACAAAACATTAAAATTTTACTAATTTTCTGCATTCTGTTCTCGTACAATGTAGCATACCTTCATAATGATACCAAACATTTTGTTGGTGCTGGTTTGCTGTGTTCTATACTAAATTACTTTTGTATTAGCTTGTGTTGACAATGCAACGTGAACTGTTATGGTGTTTATTGGTTTGATTGAAATAATGAATTTGTGCATTGTATTGTAATATTCGGTCAGAATTTGTCATTGTTGTAATATTCGGTAAATTTTACTGCAATTGCAGTTTTTAAAATAATATAATCTAGCAAGTTGGTTTAATCTAGACTAGAAGCGCAGTTTATTAGCGTTTTTAAAATATCAAGTACTAGCAAAACATTTTGAATAACTTAAACTAGTTTTATTTCTGTGCTCGTTATTTCATAACGACATTGAAAAAGTACTTCACTGTGAACATTTACTTCAGTTTATTTATTGAAAATAAAATCCATAATGTACTGCATTTGTTTTTTTTCCTAAGAAACTTGAATGATATCTTAGTTACTGTCAGTATCATTGAATTATTACTTATATTACTGCTTTGTCATTAAGTTGATCGTTGTTTTCTGTGATAATCACTATCGAATATTTTTATATAGTTGTCAGCACCAATGTCCTTCATGAATGAAGGATAAAATTCTCTTTTACCAGGGTGAGTCATATGTTCGTAGCGTTGGGTGGTCCCGCCCACTTGATGCCGGAGAACCATGTGCAACGTGTAGAACAGGTGAAGGTGGTGGTGGCAGAAAGCGTGTCACGTGTCTGTCTGATCACAGCGCTAACGATGTGTGGGAGGAACTACGCGTTCAATACACAGTTGGCAGGACAATGGCTGGGGAGAAACTTGTGTGTCGTGTGCTTCTGTGCCATTACTGGAAATAGGGGTTGAATGCAGCAGCAGCAGCCAAGGAAATATGTGCCGTAGAAGGTGAAGGTACTGTCCACCCGTCCACAGCTAGAAAGTGGTTTCAACGTTTTCGGTCTGGTGACACGTCTCGATGACAAGCCCAAGAGTGGACGCCCTGTGACGACGGATATCGATGCTCTCCTGAACGCTGTTGAAGGAAACCCAGGAACCAGTACCCGTCAGCTGGCAGATGAGATCCAGGCATCACAAACCAGTGTCGTTCGTCATCTGCATCAACTTGGGTTTCGCTCCAGGCAACCAAGAATTGTTCCCCATGATTTGACTCCCGCTCAAGCCCAACAATGTGTGACCCTGTGTGAAGAACTGCTTCGAAACCCAACTGATGATAGATTTTGGCGGCGGATCATCACGAATGATGAAAAGTGGATCTTTCTTCGTTTTCCTGACACCGGGAAATAATGGCTTCGACCAGGTACCGAGCAGCAGCCAGTGGTTCAAAGAGGGCGGTTTGAAGGGAAGGCAATGCTGTGTGTGTGGTGGAATTTAGAAGGTCCGATGCACTGGGGCTCGTTCCACATGGTCGTTCCGTAGATGGGACATTGTATGCTGAACAGCTGCAACGAGTATACGACATTGTGCGCCGTCGTTATCCAGCACTGATAAACGGAAAGCGACTGCTCCTCCAATTTGACAACGCTCCATGCCACAGGTCACGAAGAGTCCGCCAACAGACACGGATGGCGTGGACATTTTTTTCACACACACCCTACATTCCCGACCTTGCGCCATCTGATTTTCATCTGTTTTGTTCCATGGCACACTTCGTGCGGGGCAGACAATTCCATTCCGTGGATGATGTGACAACTGCCATTACTGAGTTCTTTGCTTCAAAGCCTGCAGCCTGGTATCGTCAGGGGCTTATGTCACTGGTGGAACGTTGGAGAAGGACCATACAGTGTGATGGGATGTACTTCGCCGAATAGGCTGCTGTGATACAGGGGGAGGCGGGTGCTGCACATTATCCATAAAAACGCTACGAACATATGACTCACCCTGGTATTAAGCACCCTGCTTTCTTTTTAGACGTGTTATAATGAAGATGTAATTTGTGTTTGCAAAAAATAACTAATTTTGAGTGAAGAAAAAATTAGTGAATTAAAGGACAGTATGCGTTCAAATTAACACTTGTTAATTATATATTTGATATATTTTTTATATTTCCTCATATTGCACAAAGGTGGTTGCATCCTCGTAGTAAAGGGAATGGTTAACCAGGTTCTAAAATATGTTCTTAACTAACATATTAATTTGAACACAAAAGCATATCTTAGCACTTTCGAACATGATAAATTCTCTCTCTTATAGGCAAAGCGTGAAAGTTATAAAGATACTTCCATTCTTCTAAAATCAGATATGTGACAGTTATGAATCAATATTCACAAATAGTTGTGTACGAAGCAGGGAAAGGATGATTTATTTGGGAGAATAATAGGCAATATCATAGACCTCATAATAGAGTTCACCCATTTGTGGCTGCGCTAAAACTAATGGGCTTTTGTTCAGAGCATGCGATTTTGAATCCATTCGCTAGCTACACTGCTATAGACCTCATAGTAGAATATGACGTCTATGGTAGAGCTACGTAGCGGATGGATTCAAAATCACGTGCTCTTAACAAGAATCAATCAGTTTTAGAGCAGCCAGAAATGGGGAAGCGTGCTAAGTATCTATTATAAGGTCTATGATAATATTGAGGGTAAAACGGTAATCAAACAGAAGGAAAATGTAATTCAGTATTCCTCAGATTTGCGTAGAGCTTATTTCTGTTTCCATTTTGGTGTTTCGCTTCAGATACTGTGAGAAGCGCTTCTCTTCTAAACCATTTGAATTTTCATACGAGAATTCACACAGGGGAGAATCCTTATGAGTGTTAAACTTGTGGAAAGACGTTCTCAGGTTTAGGCGCGTTTTTGAGGCATAAGAACATTCACCTAGAGGTTAAACCCTACATCTGCAATAAGTGTGGAAAGGGAACGTACTGGAGAGATCATATAGTTACTCCCTACGATCACACTTCGGAGACAAACTGTGATCATTGCAGTAAAACATATACCTAACCACCTCATTTGAAGTCACACATGAGGAGACATAATGGACAGAGGTTTGATAAGTGTAACAAATCTAAAGGTCATTCTTTCTGCGCACTGAACTAGTGCAACACTACAAGCATCATAATCAGAAGAAAGGAACTTAGATGTCCCTCGTGTCCCAAGACTTTTGACTTAGCATCATATCAGAATTCACAAAATTATACACAGCATATAAATTCATTTGCAACAATGGTGGTAGATCATTTCCTGTGAAAGAATACTTAATAAGATATATTTCAGTGCATTCTGAAGACACGAGACCGTCAATATGATACGATAAAATATTTAAAACTACTCAACTATTAAAAATTCACAAGACACGGGGAAGTGAAATCTCATAAGTGCACTGAATGTCCCAAATCATTTTCAAGTTCAGGAGGTCTCTGAAAACAAGTGAGTGCACGCTCGAAATATCTGATATTTTTACTTGTGATTACTGTGGAAAGCAATTTTTGATTGTCCATTGCTAAACATATAAAACAACTTTCAGGGAATAACCTATGATCATTTTGTTTGTGGCTAGAAGTTTCATCTAGAGGGAATCTGCGTAAACATATGTTGTCTCATTCTGGTTCGGAACCCTTTTCTTGTGATCACTACAGTATGAAGTTTTCTAGGAAGACCTATCTTGTTTTACAGACGAATTCATACTAATGAAATACCATATGCTTGTGATATATCTAACAGAAAATTTAGTTATAAAGGAACTTTGAATAAGCATAATTTTCGCCACAGTGGGCAAAAGCCAGTTTATTATTTTCATTGTAGCGAACATTTCAAAAACATGTTCTGTAGATAACTTAATAAAACACGATAATTGTAAAACATAGTAAGTTAAGTCGTTTATCAATAATTTGACTGTATATAATTATCTAGGTTACTTATATTTAGTTTCTCGTGAGCAAAACATTTAAATTACTAATTTTCTGAATTCTGCTTTCGTGCAATGTAAAATACCTTCATAGGGATCTTAAGATTATTTTATACCTGTTTCTTCGCTATAAATAATGAAACTAAAGATTATTATGTGTTCTTTAAGTAGTACTGTTATGCCGGTTCTGGCACATCAGAATCGATGGCATTTTACCATTTACGAGAATTTCTCGTACTACGAGGGCCCCAAAGGTTCGATATATCATAAACCTATATCTCCATTTACCAGAACTCTACAAATGTGGTTTACTCATAATATATTTTACCACTTACTGTTCATTTCCGGTGCAACATTTCGTTCTGTAAACCCTCACGATCATGCGAGACCGGGCCCAAGTTCTCCCAAGCAGCAAAGGTGGCATTGTAAACATACCCTCACAAGAATTAGTATGTGGTCTGAAAGGGATATGCATATACTGCATTGCACTGCACTGTGAACCATTAGGGAGTGTATAGGATCCAAATCTTACACCAGGTAAATACCGGAATGGTACATTATATCCCAGAGCTGTTTCCAGTTTAGCATTATAGTGAACACATCTTCATAAGCATCTACTGCACTGTAGTGCGAACCGCTAGAGAATGTATATGCTTCAATAACCTGATAAGCTCTGACGTCAATATTTTAATAGTATATTTACATTACAGCCCAGAGCCGTTACCATTTTAGCTTTATAGTATACATTTAACATCATAAGCACACATAACCAACTACAGATCATTGCTATGCTGCACTGCACTGCGGACCACAAGGAAATTTATAGACTTCACATCTTTAATATTCTAACAAGCTCTGAGGCGAATACCGGAATGTTACACATTTTATAGCCCAGAGCCGCTTCAATTTTTACATTTTTAGTTATAAAGATTGATACTTGTACTATGTTTAGTTACAAACATTGATATTTGAATAAGATACTTGACACTTACCGCTTGCCATGTGACTTGTCACGTCCCCCCAAAGTTTCCGGTCTTCATCGATTCATGTCCATCTCAGTGAATATACAAAGACTAAACGACTGTAGTGCTGCATTGTTCATGGTGTTGTAGATGCAAAACCTTGTTTCACAGCAACATGGTTATTGCAGTAGTAGATGCAAAACCTTGTTTCACAGCACCATGGTTATAGTGTTATAGATAGTAATTAGTGTTCGGTATTTTACTGCTTACTGTGAAGCACTTACCGTTATAAGCACTCATAAGCAACTACAGATCATGTATTGCCATGCTGCACTGCACTGGGAACCGCAAGGAAATGTTTAACTTCAATTCTCAATCTAGACCAGAGCTGTTTTCATTTTAGCATTCTACTTTATCATTATAGTGAAACACAATCATAAGCATACATAAGCATCTTGAGTTCATTCATTGCTATGCTGCACTGCACTGAGAACCACTAGAAAATGTTTAGGCTTCAAATCTTGTACTAACATCTTAAGCATATATGGGGCCACGGTCGCTCAGTTGGTAGAGCGCTCACCTCTGGTACCAATGGTCGTCGGATAGATCCCTGCTCATGCCGTGTAGGCTTTGTGGTGGGTAAAGACCGTTTGGGTGGGTTTTCTCGGGGTGCTCCCGTTTCCTCCCACTTCATTCCAACTCATCCCATCATCAGCCGTACGGTCTGAGCCATAGTTGCCTAAAGGCCTTAAAATAAATTAAAACATCTTATATCAGGTGAATACCGGAATGGTATCTTACATTCTAGGCCAGAGGTTTTATTTTGGTTTAGCATTATAGTGAAGCACACATAAGCAACTACAGTTCATTCATTGCTATATTGCACTGCACTGGGAACACTAGAGCATATATAGGCTTCAAATCTTTAATACCCTGATAAGCTTCAAGGCGAATACCGGAATGCTATCACATTCTAGGCCAGAGCCGCTTTCATTATAGTATTATAGTGAAGCATAAGCACACATAAGCATCTACCGTTCATTCATTGCCCTGCTTCATTGTACTGGGAACAACTAGAGAATGTATAGGCTTCAAATCGTGAAGTGAAGGGTAGTGGACCACTTTGTACCTTGATTTTGGGAAGAAGAGATAGTGTCAATCGATCGGGCGGACCTTAGACCATATGGGTACCAAATTTCGTGTAAATCAGTCCCGAAATAACAGTGCTACGGGCATTTTAGTGATCCTCGTGTACCAGGAGAATATAAGATCATAGGAGATAAACACTTAATACTTCGCGGACTGGCAGTTTTTCTCGACTTTATCTTTTCATTCCCAACGCATCTGTCCTACACGCTGTAGGGCACCTACAATCCTACATTCAGTAGCTACCAAGTGCTCTCTTGGTTGGAAACGGACCAACAATCAAGCTCTACGTGTAATTGTGTTACAACGAAAGTTAGTGCGACCAGAATATCAGTTTTGATATGTGTGTGCTGTCATTACTTCTACATTCAATAGCTACCAAGTGCTCTGTTCGTGTGAAAGGGACCAACAATCAATCAATCTACGTGCTTTGTGTTACAACAAAAGTTAGTGCTAACGGAATTGTATATCGTTCATGTATGTATATCGCTTAATTTCCTAATTATAATAAATGTTAGACGTAACATAGATACAGAACATACGTACCTCAATTAATCGTTAAACGTAATATCATAAACGTTACTCGATTGTAAAGAAATTCTTCATTTTGTTTTTATACATTCCATCGTTCGACTTTCTCGACATATCGATTGTTATAAAAGAATAGGGCTCCTTCACTGTGTCCCGGGACTTTTCGCACTGAGTTGCTCCTTTAAGACGAGAAGACATCATGTAGCAGCAATCCTAAAAATGACCAACCCATAATACAGTGTAGAAACTGTGACAAGACATGAATTGTGTGAATGACAAGAGCCTTTCTTCGGTAGAAGGCCCGGAGTATTGGAAAATAGCAACATTGCTCAGATGGCTGACTGCGCGGATATCATGACGTTTATTTAAATAATTTTGTAGGTGGTACGTGCAAATTATTGCTGATATTTTTGTTTTTTAAATATTGGTAGAATGATGTTTGGAGACTTAAGTAGAAGAGGATCAATTGGAGGTAGGTAATATATTTAAAAAAGTATAAATAAGCTTTGATATTTGTAATGAGATGAGCTATGAAAGACGACCATGTGTTAGCCCTATCATTTCTTGCAGATTTAGAGATATGTTTTCGGATATAGTTTTGTTGTAAAGTTTGATATGTAGAACTATGAGCAATTAAATCTACTATTTACGTAGGTGGCTTTAATTTTGCGAGGCGTAAGTCTAAATTTTCGAGGCGCATTCATAGGAGTAACAAATAACTATACGCTTTGTACAAAGGGCCGAATTAAATTTGCATGTCCTTTATGTAAGAAGAACAGTAGAAGCTAATATATTCAATTTCACATGGTTAAATTAGCATAACATTGCATGTTAATGTAGACTAACAGTATGAGTGATACTGCAGTTAAGCTACTTTTGACATAGAACACTGGAAACAATTCAAAATGCTACGTTTTATGTTCCTGTTGCCAGGAAACCTACTAAAACTCGTTGGGAATAACAAAAAACATGGCCTAACGGAGAAATTAGGATGTGCTCAAAAAGTGGGTATTCTAAGTAGGATGACAAGTTAATTTCCGGACACACCCATGAGGGCTTCTTCGCGCTTGCCGTCATTTCCTCTCTGTCGGGTGGGAATCTGGTAAACGTCTTTAGGTTTGTAAGTCTAATTCTCATTATGATGCTTTCTACGAGTAGTGTCCTTTAATTCCCACATTCGATTTTTTTGTCTTCATGTCTTGATAGCTCGTGATCCATTAACTTCTCTCGCTCTACGCCTAACTCTCCTTTCGCGAGATGACGACTTGGAGCTAGATGACGAAATACTTGTATGTCCTTTACCCTCTGAATATCCGTTTTCCGTTCCACTAGAAGGTTCCCTTTTGATCTGAACCAAGGACCTTTCCACCTTTCTCTTTGCAGGTTCCTCAGTGCTTTGCCGTAATCGTGCCTTCTTGTTTTCGTGTGGATTTCCCTTTTCGTTTCTCCACACTCGCCGCGACGGTCCCAGTCGCCATGTATCGCTTAATGTCCTGCCAGTTATTTCGCTATCATCCACCTGCAAACGCGTATTCATACTGGCTTCCATCTTATTAATGCGTTTTTTTCATCTTTGTGACGCGCGAACTCAATTTCTCTAAAGTGGTTTTGACAGTGTCATCCCATCGATTAAGGGACTGATAGCTGTCTTCATAATATTCCACTCGCTTTACCATGCTGTCTAATTTGCCTAATTGACCTTTCACTCTACTGAGGTTCATCCTTTCTTTATCCATTTAGTTGTTAATTGTCTCACCGAACCTTTCTTCTTTCGGATCTTCTTGACCCTGTTGTACTTCGCTTAAAATCTGCTTTTTATCGTTTTCGCATTGGGCGATTTCATGGATTCTTCCTCCTTCTGGACACGTTCTTAGTACATGGCTACCATATTCTAAAGGTGGTTTCTTGTATCCGCTTTGAACCTTTCAAATTGATCTGCAGTCGCCGCCTCCTTTCTAAGTGATTCTAACTGCTGTTGGGTCGATATGAAAGATTTCTCGCATTGCTTTTGGTAGGATGATTTTTCTCTCATTAGTTTGACTTTGCTCAGATTGAAGATTTTCTCTCACGTTTGTTTATTCAAATCGTTCACTTGCTTATTAGAGTTGGAGATCTATTGGTTTGTTTGTTTATTCGTAATGGATATTTGCTCGTTCATTAGTTTATTCGAGTTGGAGATCAACTCGTTCAGTTGCTTCATCATCTCTGGTACGTACATTGTTACTGTGGAATTGGTCTCGCACTAGTTACTTTGTGCTTATTCTCGCAATTCCCGCACTCGCATAATTGTTTGTCGTCCGCAGTTTCCTCTTCGAGTTTGCTCTGTTCCAACTAAGTATCGTACCGGAAATGCACACAATTTATGTCTCCACTCTTCACAGCTTCTACACTGTATTATGGGCTATCATTTTCAGGATTGCTGCTGCATGATGTCGTCTCGTCTTAAAGGAACACCTCAGTGGGGACAAGTACCGGAACACAGTGAAGGAGATCTATGATTTTAAAACAATCGATATGACGAGCAAGTCGAACGATCGAATGTATAATTACAAAATCGATCATTTCTTTACAATCAAGTAACGTTTATGATATTACGTTTAAAGATTAATTGACGTGCGTATGTTATGTATGTACGTATGTATATATGTTACGTCTAACATTTATTATGATTAGGGAATTAAACGATATACGAACATGAACGATATATAATTCCGTTCGCACTAACTTAAGTTGTAACACAATAACACGTAGAGCTTGATTGTTGGTCCGTTTCACACAAACAGAGTACTTGATAGCTACTGAATGTAGGAGTAATGATAGCACAAACATATCAAAACTGATATTCTGGTCGCACTAACTTTCGTTATAACACAATAACACGTAGAGCCTGATTGCTGGCCCGTTTCACACGAAGAGAGCACTTCGTAGCTATTGAATGTAGGATTGTAGGTGCGCTACAGTGTATAGGACAGATGCGCTGGAAATGAAAAGTCGAGAAAAACTGTCAGTCCGCGAAGTATTAAGTGTATACCTCCTATGATCTTATATTCTCCGGTACAGGAGGACCACTGAAACGTCCGTAGCACTATTATTTCGGGACGGATTTACACGAAATTTGGTACCCCTATGGTTTAAGGTCCACCCGATCGATTGCCACTATCTCTGTAACACTGCGACGCACCCTTCTTCCCAAAATCACGGTACAAAGTGGTCCACTCCCTTCACTTCACGATTTGAAGCCTATACATTCTCTAGTTGTTCCCAATACAATGAAGCAGGGCAATGAATGAACGGTAGATGCTTATGTGTGCTTATGCTTCACTATAATACTATAACGAAAGCGTTTCTGGGCTAGAATGTGATACCATTCCGGTATTCGCCTTGAAGCTTATCATGATATTAAAGATTTGAAGCATACACATTCTCTAGTGTTCCCAGTGCTGTACAATATAACAATCAATGATCTGTAGTTGCTTATGTGTGCTTCACTGTAATGCTAAACTCATTTCCTTGCGGTTCTTAATGCAGTGCAGCACAGCAATGATTGATCTGTAATGCTAAACCAAAATAGAAGCGGCTCTGGTCTAGAATGTAAGATACTATTCCGGTATTCACCCGATATAAGACGTTAGTTCAAGATTTCAAGCCTACACATTCTCTTGTTCCAAGCGCAGTGCATCATAGCAATGAATGAACTGTAGATGCTTATGTATGCTTATGATTATGTGTGTTTCATTATAATGATAAATTAAAATGCTAAAATGAAAACAGCTCTGGTCTGGAATGTGTGTTAGCATTCCCGTAATCGCCTAATATAAGATTTAAGATTGAGAATTGAAGTTAAACATTTCCCTGCGGTTCCCTGCAGTGCAGCATGGCAATGAATGATTTGTAGTTGCTTTTGAGTGCTTATAATGATAAGTGCTTCACAGTAAGCAGTAAAATACCGAACACTAACTACTATCTATAACACTATAACCATGTTGCTGTGAAACAAAGTTTTGCATCTATTACTACTATAACCATGTGGCTGTGAAACAATGTTTTAAATCTACTACATGACTCTGAAACAAGGTTTTACATCTGCTACTTGACTGTGAAACAAGATTTTCATCTATTACAACACCATGAACAATGCATCACTACAGTCATTTAGTCTTTGTATATACACTGAGATGAACATGCATCGAGGAAGACCGGAACCTTGGAGGTGGGACGAAATTAGGTAGGGGGACGTGACAAGTGACGTTGCAAGTGATAAGTGTCAAGTGACAGGTATCTTATTCAAATATCAATGCTTGTAACTAAACATTGTAGTATATTGTACAAGTATCAATGTTTGTAACTAAAAAGAAGAATAGAAGCGGCTCTAGGTTATTATAGGTGTACCATTCCGGTATTCTTCCCAGAGCTTATTAAAATGTTAAAGATGTGACGTCTATACATTCCTTTGTGGTTCTCAATGCAGTGCGGCATAGCAATGATCTGTAGTTGGTTATGTGTGCTTATGATGTTAAATGTAGACTATAAAGATAAAATGGTAACGGCTCTGGGCTGTAATGTAAATGTACTATTCCAATATTGACGTCAGAACTTATCAGGTTATTGAAGCATATACATTCTCTAGCGGTTCGCACTACAGTGCAGTACATGCTTATGAAGATAAGTGTTCACTATAATGCTAAAATGAAAACGGCTCTGGGCTATATGTGTACCTTTCCGGTATTTACCTGGTGTAAGATTTGGATCCTATACATTTCCTAATGGTTCACAGTGCAGTGCAATGCAGTATATGCTTATCCCTTTCAGACCACATACTCAATTTTGTGAGGGTATGTTTACAATTGTTTAAATATAGCCTTTGCTGCTTGGGAGAACTTAGGCCCGGTCTGGCATGATCGTGAGGGTTTACAGAACAAGATTTTGCACACATTGCACAGGAAATGAACAGTAAATGGTAAAATATATTATGAGTAAACCATATTCATAGAGTTCTGGTAAATGGAGATATAGTTGTATGATATATCGATCCTTTGGGCCTTCGTAGTACGAGAAATTCTAGTAAATGGTACAATGCCATCGATTCTGATGTGCCAGAACCGGCATAACAGTACTACTTCTTTAGACACTAAAATGATTTATTGTAGAAATCTTTACGAAAATGCATTCAGTAATAACTTGTAAAACCAAATGCTCTGAGCTCATACAGGTGAGCTGTGATTTCGTGGTGCGTATTGGTTTGACTGAATTAACGAATTTGTGTGTTGTAACAGTCGCTAAAATTTACTGTAATAGCATTTTAAAAAAATAGAATCTAGCAAGTTGGTGTAATCGAGAGCACAAGCACAGTTATCAGAGTTCGTTTTTTAAATATCTGGTACTTGTGAAGTATAATTTCATATTTCAAGTTTAGAAAAAGTTGTATTTGGTAACGACGTTGAAAATGTACTTTTGTTGTAAAAATTGACTTCAATTTATATATTCAAAATAAAAATCCATTATTTATTGGATTTCTTTTGTTTTTTTAGAAACTTCAATTATCTCTTAGTTACTGTCAGTATCATTGAATTATTACTTCCATTACTGCTTGCAGTCATTACGTTGATCGTTGTTTTCTGTGATAATCACTACCGAATACTTTACATAGACTAGAAGATATCTTTGTCGAGATTTTCGAAGGAAAACGCCGCACTTAGTAGACTGTTAACGGAGCAGTGCTTACTATCCAGTGTTGCAGATTATTTGGGTATGAGAAACCAATACAGGCAGTGTTATAAATTTGGTTGACGTTTCAATTTAATGGAGAGTTCGTTTGCTTCTAAATAAGTGATATGATTAAAAAATTGTTGGGAATATTTGCGTACTCTAATGCTATTTCATGTTGCGCTTGCACACTGCTCAAGTAGGAGAATGTGTATTTGTGACTGCTTGTAGGAACTAAAAGCATGTATTGAAGATTAAGCAGGATTTTTAAATAATTAGAGTCTAAAAGATATAATGAATAGAAAGGTAACTTATGAATATCTGTCTTTATTACATTTTACATCACTGCATAGTGCGTACGAGATTTTCTGCATCATAGCTCAGATAATAGTTATTCTATTAAGCATCAAGCTCTTCCTAAGAAATAACTTGCGAGAAGAATAATCTCTCATTGAACAAACTTAGAAACGTACATCTACGAATATGTTATACAATATCTTGCAGCTCTAGAGGAATTCTTTGATTGTGATATGTTCATCACTGACTTCAGTAATGGAATATACATGCTATGTTACATGGTAAGGTAAAGGAAGAAACCGAAGTAGCGAAGAGTAGAGTAATGTGGTTGAAGTTTCTCATGTTTAGCTTCCAATGTTCTCTGATAATGCTGTATCTTGCTTCCCCGTGTATTCAACGTGGAGAGGTTTCTTGCATGCTGCAAATTACGAATGATACCGAGACAAACTGATCTTGATTTCGTTTGTCTTATTTCAGTTCCGAGATCTAGACTGAGATTAAGATCTAGGAATTAAGTGGAGACCAGTACACTACATTATGCGTCGTGACCTATTTCTATTTCTCGAGACAAGACCGAGATCCGTGTCGAGCGAGACTAAAGTCATTAATTTGATGAATGTTGCTAATATTAATTTAATGCTTTTGATTGTGACGTTTTATATTTGGAAACTTATGACAGTTTCTTTTTAATAGATTTTATTTAACGTGTTGTAGTTTGAAAATATGACTATTAGCAATACCAAACAATTTCCTGTTGTCTTACGTAACAAGTGGAGAAAATTGAGACGAGAGCAGACGAAAATGCAATAAATTGTGCTGTATGAGAAGCAGGATTCCACTTCTACGTGCTCGTCCACATGCTCATAAAAATTGAAAATGCCTTGTGGAAATGAACCAGATAACTTCTCTTTACCCCGGTGTATGGCAAGTGAAGATATTCCACAGTTGTGGAAAGACAATGAAAGATGATTTCATATTATGGCAAAATTGACAAGAGATTTATTTAGCATTTCTGCGACATCTGCTCCTGCTTATCTTTTCTCAGGCAGGACTTACTATTACGAAACATAGAACTAGGATGAATTGTGAACTTAGCTTCCTTCACCTTCTATTCGAGAGTAAGCTTCGTACATTCGTTCATGCGTTGTTAGTGACATATCTGTGCTTACGCTATTTTTTAAAAAGTTGAAATACTCATATTTTTGAATTAAGCAATGCTTTAGAACAGATGGAGACAATCTAATGTTCTTTTTGTTAAATATTTTTTTTTAGGTATAATAGAAAAAGTTGTAAAGTTTTCCTGTAAGGGCTCTTAGATTATGCAGAGCATGCATGGAAACAGTTCCAACCCGTCTCGGTAGAAGATAATAAATCTTTTCTTCGGTTTATTTAAAAATCTTTTAGCATCGCTACCGTACTATGGAAGTTTTTCCATGCATGAAGCAGAGTGAACTCTGCACAAAACTATCACGTAGATACACCGATACGTTCGATAAAGCAGTATTGTTTTTTTTTTCAAGTGTGCATAGTATGTCTTAAATTCATTAAAGTTAGATTGAAGAATCTAACCTATACCTTATATTTGGAAGAATACTGAATACTATTCTGTAACAAGCTTCCAGGCTCCACTTATATACTAAGCATAAGCTTGTATTACGTTTCTACATACTCTGTCATGCTGATGGATTACAGATTAAACGAACTGCATAACAACACATGGTGATCAATTTCTGATTAAATAGATTGCGTAACATATGATGATCAACGATTTATTGTTTAATACTATACACGCGAGAACTCAAACAACAAAATTCTCAACATGTATAACATTTTCTCTATAGTTCACATTGTACAGTAGGTGTTCGGAATTCTGGAATTGAAATCTGAATTCGGGAATCGGAATGCTATTTTCTTGAGATTCTAGAATCACAAAGTATGGCGTTAGGTTATTGCTATGCATCGATGTTGTGTTGAAATCCTTCGACAAAACACAAAGTTCGATTTCAGATACCTCCTGGATGCTGTGCGAGAGGTCTATGTCTCTCCTGTTGACGGCACACTTGCGAGTTTCTTCATTCTTGTTAAAAACATAGACTGTGTGTGTGGTGGGGCGCAGGAAGGTAAATATTTAAAAAAATTGTTTAAGTAGGTCGAAGGACTAATCTATAAACAATAAACTTGTATTTGACGTGAACGTATCACTTTGAAACAAGCGCATAGGTTCAGTGGTGTTCTTGGTTGTTTCATCAGATGCAAATCACTGAATTATTAATTTTCTGTTTTTGTTATTGATACATGGATCGGAATATGTGGTGAAGTTGTGTGAAATTATATATGTATATAATTTTCAGCTGTTTTCTATTCATTGCTGGATGAATATACTCGAGTTCCGAACGGCGTACTGCGTACATGAACTATTTTAAATGTTAGCACGCACCAAAAAAAGAATTTCCAGTTGCACTTAATTTTTCAAGTTTACTACATATTTTTTGTATTATCCAGGAGTTATGGGCCACCTTTTTGCAAAAATGTAATGGGTCATAGAACTTCCTACAAAATGTTGAATTTACCCATGACACCTGTTAAATGAATACAATATTTATGGCATGCTATTGAAAGATAGGTATGCAAATTGTAGATTGTCACTACCATGTAGAAATCATTTCACATTCTTACAAATTGTCAGGTAAAATATTATTTACGTCGGGACAGTAAGTGTATTTCTATTTCATCATGATTTTATAGGTATTCGTAGCTTACCAGTTTCAAGTAATCAGTACGCTATTTCATGATGATAATTGTTTACATGTAACAGTTATTCCGCAGTACTTGTACCTTTGGTAATTCCATCAAAAGCTGTGGAGCACCTTTCTGCTGTCTTGGTTTCAGATGTAGGGTCAAGTGAGGTTATTGTGTTTTTTTTACTATTTTGATACTTCAAAACCTACTACATTGCCGTTAGCGTAACAAAATCACTACGTGTAAAAATTACAAATCTGATGGAGTCAAAAAGAAACGGTTATATTTGTCACAAAATAGCAACGTTGTTTCTATATCGATATCGGTGATATGAAACATAACCATAAATACTGCAGGGTTTTCGACATTTGAAAATTGGTAGAGCGTAATCCTCAAACGTGGAATTGTCTAAAAGCGGACGCAGCGATGGCCACTACTATGCAGTAGTTTCGGGCAGCAATAGAAATAACGGTTTCCATTGGAACATTGCGAACAAAGGCTTACCAGCTCGAATAATCAGGTAGAGGTGCTTGCACATAAGCCCTATATCACGAAGAGCAATAAAGCTCGGAGGCCCATGTGGAATTTGGACCATCACAACTGGACACTGGGGCAGTGGAAAATAGTGCTGTGAGGTTCACACAGTTTCTGTCCGGTGGACGTTTATGGGTGTTGCAAATATGGCCAGCGCCTTCTACTGGAGCGCATAATGCCCAGAGGAAATTAGTTGCTGGTTGCATTATGGACCGGAGGATGTTTCATGTATAACTATGTGGAACTAATGGTAGTTATTCGCGTCATGGACACACAGTCGTACGGTACTGTAAATTTTTAGACCATGACAATGCCAGGTACCATGCTGCAGCTGCTACTATGCGGTGGTATGAAGAAAATAATGTTCAACACTTGGCTTGGGCTTCCCCGAGACCCGAACGAAACACTTCCTCCAAATCACCCAGATATTCAATTTTCTGATGGCTTCTACTTCGTAGCAACCTTCCATTCAATTGCTCAACTTATGCACCGAAACGTCTTGTTTTAACAACACTCGCACTGTCTTATCACTGTTCAGAATTTTCCCAGGGGAAGAAGGTAGCTTCATTTACTTCAAAAACCCACATGAATTTGAATTTTATTTTTGGCTTGGGAATTTGAATTTTATTTAGAGCCTTCAGGCGTCTAAGGCTCAGGCCGGTATAGGGGAGGATAAAGGTTTCGGGGACTTGTCGGCCAGTGCCTATGTTGAAGGTACTGGTGTGACTGAGAAAAAAACTATCATGATGGTCGGCCGCTGGGATCGAACCCACGACCTTCCTAGTGCTACGTCAGCGCTTTACAACTGAGCTACGGCGGCTCGGTAATAAGCCCACACGAATGTGTTGTGATGTGGAAATGTACTTGACCACCACTACTACCATAAAAATCCTTGACTTACGATCAAAGTTAGGAATAAAATTGAAAGATCTATGTAACTTCCCTTAGATCATCCCCAGTCTTTCGTCTCTCATCATATCACACATCCCCCTTTAAGTAGAAAGTGTGACCATCTAAAGGCTAGAAAAAACAAAACTTCCCTCCTCTGCACTTGGGATGATATTGCCCGATACTGCGCTATGTGTCAGTGTTTGATGCGGGGAATAGTTGGGATTTTCCACTCCATGTAAACAAAAATGGCTCTGTTTTCCTAAACGCCCACAGTGTAGGATATGAACAGGAGTAAAATACCGTATTCTACATGTCTGAGAAAACCTTCTTCCTCTCTGGAAATCGAATGGGGGTGTCAATAGTTTATTTTTTTAGTTCAATACACGTATAACATGCTCTGTAAATTCACATTTCTTCTAATTATGCAAGGACGCACTTCCAGAGTGCGACTACGTGATATTTTATAGGTAAAACTAAATTAGATTTCATTTGAGGTCATCGAGGATAAAAATTGTACGAGATCATAGTATGTAGAGTAGTTTAGGATCTGCCAGAATCCAAGTCCATAATCCCGTAGTAAAATGTACTGATTTTGGATCAGCATTGCGTTGGCGACTCAGGTTCGAGCCCTGGTCAAGACGACTATGCTGACAAGCTATCCCGGCCTGAACCATAAATAAAATTCAAATTCAGTACTGAAGCATTTTCTAGTATCCCCAGTCGCACAAGGTGAATTGTAGTAGGGTACCTCGAACTCATGTCGGAATAATTCAGTCTTCCAAGCCGAGCCAGGTTAGACATAGATGAGCTTTAGTCTAAATTGCTGTGACTTAAATATAGTGTTTAAACTTAATGGTATTCATCCTTTATTGAAAATGTACACCAAAACACAAAAGGAAAGACGGGAAGGGCAAAGGCTAATTTAATTGTATAAAAGTATGGTTCTTTAAACGTAAATTTACCACAAAACCCATTGTGGGACAGATTCAGAACAGAAAAATTTGGATAGAACCCGCTACATACCTGCAAGAGGCAGCTGATCCATGCACAAAAATTGCTCCTCAGACACTTGCAGAACACCTTCCAACATACTCATCTCGTAGAATAGAAACACTAACTTTATACACAAGAACATGCACAAAGGGGGTTAGACACTCAA
>JAGDQP010023790.1:0-12981 GCA_022664845.1 Lepisma saccharinum | reverse complement strand
CATGAGTTTTGTGTGTCGAAATGGCTAATACGCTACAAGTAGTAGCAAATGTGGTCATCTTTATTGGGTAACATTACGCTTCCAAGACAAATGGTCGGCGGGAGGGGGAACACCTGGGAATTTCCGTTTTCCCGGCCGGGCCAATCCGCCCCTAGTTTCAAATTTTCTGGAGCCTTCAAAAGTATCTTCGGAGCCATGCAACCGTTTCACGGAGAGGAGAGGTTTTTCTCAAAGAAACCCTGAGCAAACACAAAGCTAGCTGACATGACAATGCTTCTGAGAGTTATTTGCATTCAGTTAATACAGTATTTAAATTTTAGTCTGACCGATTCTGTAAAGTAATTTTTGTTTATCCACAGAGCCCAAACTGAAAGTATAACGTACTACAGCAGGATTTAGCCTGGCCGGGCCAGGCCCGAAATCCACCCCTGGATTTGCTGCATCTGATAGCAAATATCCTAATTATATTACCGGAAAACTATTCAACAAATTACATTATCTTTAGTAATTATAAAAACAAGTAGAATGGAATAACTTGTTTGAAATGTATTAGTTTCAGCCTACAAAACATCTGTTTTATTTTTTCAGCTCGCTCGCGAGCACCCTTGCAGACAATCCGCGACCCCCACGTTGAGAAACCCTGACTTATGGAATAAACTCTTTTCTTTAATTCACAATGGTTCATCGTGTCCTCAAATCTTGCAACGTTAATTTATCTTATTTCTCTACGTCATGCAATGATGAAATTTTGCACAGCGCCGTAAGTCGGATGATAATATATTCCATTGTTACGTTCATATATTTCTATATTTTAAAAGCATACTTTCTTTAGTAAAAACTCCTTTATGCTCAAATAAATAATAGTCAGCAACGATGTTGCGTTTGACTGTTTGCAGAACAGTTGTTGATTTGGGTGACAAAATCAGCTTGAGAAAAGTTTTCGAACACCGAATTAACTGGAAAAAATAATAATAAAAGCTTTTTAAAAGCATACTTTTCTTAAACAATTCGTACTTAAAAGTAAAAGTATTTTTTTTATGCGTGACTAAAGAGAAAATCGTGGACGCGCCAGTTGAAGAATTTATAAAGTGATTCTAGATGAGAGCGCGCCCCATATTTCGGTTTTTAGTCATATATAAACAAAATTATTTTTTACTTTTTAGTACGAATTGTTTAAGAAAAGTTTGCTTTTAAAAAGTTATTATTATTCCTTGGTTTGGTTTTTGTAATCGTAAAAATCAAATTTGGACGTTGCAAATGGTCCAGAAAGAAAACTAAACGATGATGATAAAACTGAGCAAAAGTGCTTTAGTAGTTTGCAACTCTCCTATCCTCCCTCTGCATCAACACGATCAACTGTCAAGACTTATTGCTGTTTATAAAAAAAACGTGCTAGAGGCTTTCAAGTATTACCTACTAAATCTAGTAGCTGTAATCATTTAGTTGCATTTCTTGCAGTGATTCGACCGATGTTTGAAATTTTGAGTGCTGTGTACGATAGAATATGCCTAGACGTTCACAATACTAGGGGATATTACTGTTATATTAGAGAAATGTATATTATACTAAAGGATATTTATTACAAGTACTGTTATATTAGAGATGCTGTTTCCACTGTTTAGTAGCGGCAATTCTAGAGAAGTTTAAAGTTCCAGGCTAGTAGTAGAAAGCGAAATATTTATTATTGGATGTTTATTATTTCTCACATAATGATATTTTGAATGAAAAAGAATAGATTGAAAGATGCGAAGAAAAACTTGGCACAGGACTGACTGGGTATTTAATATGGATCCTTCTGTCAGTTTATTATACAGACATATATTTGTTATTACAGACGGAACGGCAAGGAGAATATGTTCGGGAAGGACCGATGAGGCCGCGAATTTCATTGCTTCAAACACCTGCTCCAGAATACCTCACGAGAGAACGAATACAACAGTAAGTATACTTTGTTTTAGATTTGAGAATTAAGTGAGTGACCATTTGGTACATATGGCAAGTCAAAGTTCAATTAGTGTGCAAGACATGTCTACTACAGGGCCGCAACAGCTGAGTGGTAGAGCGCTCACCTCTATATGGAATGCCCGGTTCGATCTTGGCTCGTGCCATGGGGGCTTTGTGGTGATCAAACACCGTGTTCGTGGGTTACCACGAGGTGCTCTCGTTTCCAGTGCTGCCACTGGTCCCCGAAAATACCTTAAAACCCCTTTTATTTTTTAAGATCCCTTAAAGTTTCTTTTTTGCGACAAGTCCCTGAAAGTCCCAATGAAGACAAACTGAGGGGCTTGACAGGCTCCAGTCTGTGATTGTAGTATTTAACTTCAATATTTCATTGATATAAAAGTTCTAGGCTTGAGCATGGTATTTATTGTTTCGTGTTTCAGTTTTTATTAAGCTAGGTATATGTCGCAGGTTTTTTTTTTTTTTTTTTAGTTCTAGTTCTAGTTTTCCAGTTGTGCAAATTGTGTGGCAAGAAGAAATGTTTTATTTTCACCTTGTATTTTTGCAGTGATCGTAGGTGTTTGCGTAGTATTGTACTTTTCATACTTTTAACACAAAATATTTATTGTGACTCCTAAAGAAACGTTTTGTCTTTGTAGAAGGCTTGTTTTGCTTGGGTGATTCTTTCACACGTCTTTTCTCTTGAACGATTTTTGTTATGGTCAAATTTCTTTCAGCAGTGTAAACGGATATGATGGAGAGGGTACGTAAGGTAGGACAATCGTGCATCTAGATTTATGCACATATGTCCAGGGTTAGGGGGTAAAGAGGAGGTTTTCACGAAGCTTTGTGTAAACCAAACTGTGAACTAGTGTGAGTGCATACGTACGAGTTTACAGCGGTAAATTGTATGTTTGCAAGTAAATATGCATGTACATTTTATATCTGGTATTATTTTGACTTCAAATATCAGTTCATAATGAGAAAATATACAAACTATTCCAAAAAGGCTGACCGTATTGATTACGGAAATTTTCAGCTGAAAATTCCCTAAATCCAACTTCGTGTATCTTCGGAAACAGTAAACCAAAGATGCCAGGTTCGAGCCTTGGAAGGAAGGATGAACCTTCGCAATTGGGAAAAAATGTGCAGATGTTTTTTTTTTTTTTTTCATTTTTTAAGTGCTATAAGACATGTTGAAATGTTGCTGAGTGTAGAAGAAAGTAACATTCATTAAAATACGTAATGATACAGTATTTCTAAACCATCCATACACCTGAGCACGTGATCGTTTTGTCACCTACGTTTCCATTCGTAAAAGCACACTTGCAATGAAAGTGAAGATTGCAAATTTAGTTCTCGGATTGATAGTACAATAAAGAAGAGAAAGGAGAGAAAAACAGCAGCATTTTCAACGTATATCAATGTCATTGTCTTCAACACCGAAAATTCAGTCATGTTTCATCAGAAGGAGTTCTATCAGAAAGAAGTAGATAGATGTGTTCATGTTAGCTCAGTGGTAGAGCGCGTGGCTTCTAATCGTGAGGTCGTGGGTTTGAATCCCGTTCTGGAAAATTTATTTCTATGTAATGATATATTCCTTAAAGCATGAATAATTAGATAAAAGAGTATTAATCAATTTTATCTGTATCCATACAAGCATTTCAGGACATAAGTAATTATTATGTTTAAAATATAACATCAGGGAGGTGGAGAGTGTTGACAGAACGTCGGTATATGTGAATGCTAAATACAAATAAATTAAATCGTGTAATAACAATAAATAATTGCGTGTAGTGTATTTGTCATACGGAAGTTACGTCTCCATATTCTCATTTACCTTCTTAAATAGTCAATGGCTATCAAAAGAAAATAAGGTTACAAGGGAAAAATATCCAAAGTCGATCATCGTTGCAGACCGCAAGTTAAATACTTCCAAATTTCACGATCCCCACGAACGCTGAGGACACTAAACTGTACTGTAGTTTCTTTCCGTAGGTTTTCAGTTCATTACTCAGAAATGCTTTTTTTTCATATGGAAGTTAATCTCTCTCTGGCTTGGTTCCACGTTCTATACTTTGTTCTCTGATGAAGAGAAGTTAATATTGTCTTATTAACTAGTAGGAAAAAAATGCTTGTCCTGACCAGGGCTCGAACTTATGTCCGTGTGGCATTAGTTCAGAAAGAAAGGGTTTTATTTATTTATTATTATTATTATCATTTTACAAACACTATTTATTTCCGTGGAAAATGTTTTTAAAATGTATCATAAAAGCACCAACTTGAATACTGCTGAAACTGTTCTCTGTTCATTTTAGCTACAGGGATATTCTTTAGTTCATTCAACTTTGCATGACAACTAACATCTTTCTTGAAACTTTTTGTGTATGAACTGGGTAGCTGAACATCATAATACATATACAGTTTATTTGTAAAAGTTGCGTAGACAAAACATGGTACATTGTTGGCAGGAGAAAGAGTATAACAACCTGAACAAAACGATGCAACGGATTCTTCGAATTAGAATGTGATTGACTGCTTCTCCAGATTCAAGATATGTGTATGCCCGTCCAAAGAGCATACAATAACTTCATCTCTGCCATGTCCGGTCACGTCCAGTTTCGTTAAGGCAAACAGCTGGTGATCTACTGGAATGGACCAGACAATTTCCTCTTTCTGAACAAACATGAGAGTTCCATCTAAAGTTGCTGCTGCGTACGGCGAAGCTTTACCATCTTCTTTGACCGGTCCTTCTTCTATGTCTCCTAATATTTCCATAGATACGTTAGGGTTACGCATACGTGATGATGACAGAGGATGATATTCAACTGACATTGTCGACATAGTTCACTTGTAGCAGCAGCTCCTGAATTGTAATCGTGAAAAGAGAATTACGGAAATTATTGAGGTAAATGTGAAACGAAACGATGGACTGCATGAAAAGTTGGAACGAGAAAGAACTATTCGGGTTCACAGTTCATCCTTTCTCCTACCATATTCCGGTCGAAGCCATAGATGCCTAAAGGTCATATTTCAATCCAATTCAATGTGATTCAGTTTTAATACTGAATTCTTGTCCACAAATGAAGTAATTTCTTTTTAAATCGAACGTTGCTTCTGAGGTCCTTTGAAAAGTTGAATATGTAGAAAGATGAGATGGCTTCGGTTTGCATTGATTTATAATCAGCTTTGATACTAGCATAGTTCTGCATGCACGCGCTGTGAGCCCGAATAGAACTTTCTCCTTCCAACTTTTCATGCAGTCCATCGTTTCATTTCACACTAACCTCAATAATGTCCAGTTTCTCTTTGAAGATATTTTTCCCACTAACTGACTAAGAGCGCTATAAATCAGAATCAACCATTCTTTTATTGTATTTCTAATAAATAAATAAATAATTTAAGTTTAATGTATTATTCCGCTACGCAAATTTTCACAAAACCATGACAAAGTTTCTTTAAAATGATAACCGATTACTACGCTCTGAGAAAAAAAAAACTTCAGTTGAAAATACCACATCTTCAAAGGTAACGGATACTAAAAACTAAAACTACCAAATAAATTTAATTTCCAACTAATAGAAATATGACTAACCTTATCGTAATAAATTCTGCGAGGTTCTGTTGTCTCTTGCTGAGTACAGAAATAACTTACAATTGAAGTAGCTTCTTTCTTTCGCTTTTCCACTACCCACATAGCAATTTTGACGTGACTCAAGCTTGTTGGAAGCTGGCATGCTATCTGGGTAGGTGATATGTCACGTGAAATGGCCGTCAAAAGACATTACCAATTCATCACTTATTTTACTAGCAAAGACAATTGTTATAATCGTCTACAGCTCACAACTGCTTAATGTGGATAGGGTGATAGGGCGAAGATAAAGCATTGTTCTCGCGCTGCTGCCTCACTATCTAACACAGTAATGGTTCAACCATATTGATATATACATCATATTAAAGCTTATGAAACTGGCAACAACTTTTATTTCGAACATGTTTTTGATATTGTGAGTTTAAAACAAGCTACATCGTAAAAGGTGTAAATATTGAAAACAAAATATCGTTATTTTGTGTTTTTGATCTAAATTCCGGCAAGAGTACTGGTAATAGTGCAAAACGCATGATAAACATTTTTGTAGCCCGTCATATAGGAACAACAGAAAACGAAACATATCGTTATGTGTATTGGTTACGGAGATATACAATTTCTGAAAGTCTGTAAATTTATAGTTCCTGGGGAATTGGGGGAAGCACAGGGGAGGGGCGGGGAGTTTGGGAAAATGCACCTCTAGTAGTGATGTAAAAACTGGCCAAAATTCAGTTTTTCTCTAATTATTCCCGACATCAAACCTTTATTTCCTAGGCTACTGACTTTGTCGACGTTGGAGATTTCGCGTCTTTCTTTCTTCTAGCATTCTTTCTGGAGACTATCATTAAAACTGCATTTTCGCCTCGTTTGACATTGCAAGAATAGATTTAACTCTTTAAAAATAAATCTTGAATCTTCAAGGAAACTTGAAATGTATACCAACATCATTGAATAACGAAGCGACTGATTGGCACAAAGACAAAACAAAAACTAATGCTGCGCCCGACAACTCAGCTTGATTTGCTTTTAAATTGAAGTGTTCAGGGAAAGAAGGGGGAATGTGCATGAAAGGTAAATTCTGGTAAAACGCATTTTAAAGTCGAACTTTCTCATTTACTGTCATATATTGAGGTTTTGGATTGAAACTAACTTTCTGAGTGATTGATTAGTTGTCATTGTGTAGTACTTCTTACGAGTGCAAACTCATTTTTTTAAGTGCGCATTCCCCCTTCTTTCCCTGTACTCTTCAATTCTTAGCGCACTATTGAGAAAAGTCAGTGATAAATATATACGTATATGCAAGATTGATAATTATGATTTAAATCAAATATATATATATATATATATATATATATATATATATATATATATACACCACTGACTGACCGCGGCTGCAAAATAGCTCTCATACTTTATGGAATATTGTCATGTGGTGTTGACAAATTGATAGTGCAATTTTGAGGACTGGAATCTACGTGAAATGAACTAAAATTTATCTTAGTTAACTTAAATCCTAGACTATTTCGTTGAGTAGATGTAGCCTGGAGAAAAGAAGCAAATGCGATTATAAAACTTGCAGTTGCTTAGGAAAATAGAAAGACACAAACGTCATTTTAGAAGTAAAGCTGATACTTAGAAACATTATAAATTTTTATTTTTCTTACTTAATTACGGTATATACCCCTCTGAAACTATTCGTCGTAAATCGACGAAAGTAACTTAGAAGTTTCCTACATACCAAAAGTAAGTAACGCCATTCCTTCCTTTTCAAAATTATTACAAGTTATTATAATTGCGTATGACTTTCTTCCGCAGCGAACAGCACATATTTGTGAATTTTACTGTAGTTTTTACTGGTTAAGGTATTTGAAAAGGAAAAACTAACTTAGTACCTTTTTCAGTGCCGCAAGTTATTTACATTGAAAATTTTGATTTAATCTAGAAAATCGATTCAAATAAAAAAATAAAGTGAGTTTTTTTGGGGAAAAGAGTGAGTGTTTCAACCGTGTGTATATGCTATACAGTATCTGCAAATGTTAATATATTTGAGTAGTTTCATTGGAGGGGGGGGGGGGGGGGGCAATGGTAACACTCACGTGAGCTGAGCTGTGGAAAGAATTCAAGTTAAAAATAACAGACGGCAACATATTAGCAGTTTGCTTTATGGGAAGACGCATATGCCGGCAAGACAGAATGAATTTTCCTAACGTAATCTTTCAATTCATGCTCAATGTTGGTTGCTATTGTTTGCCCCCATGCCCTTCATTATTAAAGTCAGTGTGGAAGTATGGAAGTATATTTTGTTTTTTAATCAAGACTAGAAAAAAAATACATTCTTATTAAAACGACGGGACGCCCGGTAAATACGAAGGAAACTGTACAGTTCCGTTCAGAACGGTACGTATTGTCACACTCTCGCTTCATAGAACTGTGAATTAAAGGGAAGACCCAGGGTCAGACTGGATCGTTCAATGGGGCGCAGACCTTGGATCTCAGAGGGCGCATAATATTCTTACGAACTCAAAAATAGTTTACATGTTTTACTTTCCCTTTCACCAGTTAATAACTACATATGTATCATCACAGAAGTATATTTTACCTAAAAAGCTTCATTGTGATTGCACTAGGTATAATATAAGTAAATAAATACAAACGCTGTATCGGTATACTATTATCGTATTTATTATATGATTCTCATTGGATGACCATTTTTGTAGGGTTGCAATATTTAATGTAAAGTAATTATAGGAGCATAGTAGAACGCAATAGTATTCATTAATCATAAAGACAAATTAAATCTGCAAGTCGTATTTATATCAGCCATTCTTCAAAATAAACGTAATGTTATTTTGCAATTGGGTGGATGCCTTCTAAAGAATAAGATAATATAGAAATTCTACTTATGCAGTTGGAGTACTAGTCATTGTTTATGGCCTTACCAACTCCACGTACATATTACGTTATACAAATAATTAAAGAGCTCGTATAAGTTAATGAAAAAAGTGGTAGCGAACGCTCTCGGAATTGCTTAGGTGATACCAACTTTACTGACAGTAAAAGAACAATAGAAGAGAACAAATTGTAGGATATATGGCAGTACTTCAAGTTATCATAAATATGTAAATATACGTAGATAGTAGATCTGAAATGCACTGTGGTAAAAGTTTCGGACTTTTTTGGGTGTTGGTAGTTTCAGTAACATCAAGCCAAATAATACACATATAGTGATTGCCGTAATGGTTTAACATGCGTACCTCACAACAATTACTACCTCTAATGATCCAGTAATAAATATTTGCTCTGAAAATTTAGAAAATCTTTCTAGAAACAACAGTTTGTCACAATCTGTCCTCATATTTCTCCTAAAATGCAGTCATCAAGAAATAACACCGTGTGGTATTATAACATTTCCTTCTAGCATACTAACATTTCTGTTTATTAAAGAAACAAAATTTCTTTCTTTCTTCCTCTCTCTCTCTCTCTTTATATATATATATATATAAATAGGTATATCTATTTTCTCAGCTCTCTGTTGCTTGGGTTTTGCTGTTACAAAACAGTGTAGGGATAAATTGCAGAACTACAAGCAACTGTAGTGCCTAAACGGTGCATCCTAGAAGAGAAAATGGAAATAACCTTTCTTAGAGAATTTTGTGTGGATTAATTATTGTAATAAGACATTTCGCTCTAAAAATCTTCCCAAGCGAGATTTAAAAAAAAAAAAAGCTATATTTTTTCAATATGGCGGAACTCTCAAACTGCCAAGTTTCTGTTTTTTTTTTTTTTTTTTTTTTTTTTTTCAGGTAAAAATACATATTGCTTGGACTGTATATTTTACTTAACGTATTTAATAGTTGTTTTCTGCCCCGATATATAGGACACTGGAAGATCAGATGGTTGGTATTGGTATCGTCTGTTTGGGTAGGTGAACAGTCACAGAATGGAGTCGGAAAGTTTAATTTTATGAAAATGTGTTTTGGTAGTGTGGAATTTGTAAATCCACAGATGATGATTGACGTGTTGAGATCTAAATCGTGTTAAGGTTGGACAGATTAGTACTAATACAGTGTCTTTCTTGGTGAGATGCAAGTTATTACAAGTTAATTGTAAAGTTTATCGTTTTTAACACCATAGTACTTGTAACAATGGGCAAAAGTGAGATAAGAACGTCCTGTTATTACTAGGCGGGGTAATAACTACAGAAATAGCAATCCGGTATTACGATACACAAAATTAGGCTAGAATTTCACGAGAAATACAATTTTGTACTTGTTGTTAACGTAACTGTACCCTGCCTTCTTATTTTATTTTGCCATTTTCGCCAGTTGTTACTAGTACTGTGGAATTAAAAACTACGTTCTTTATAATTAACTTGTAATGACAGCAGTTGAATACTGTAAAAATAATTGCATCAGTCACTTCCTGAGAAAATGTAAGATATATCTGATATGTTACTTGCCTTATTTCGATTTGAAAAAATAGGTTGAATCCAGATGACTGACAGAACATATAGCATGCAGAGATCCAGTACTTGCTCTCATTTACATTTTATACGGTTAAATTCAGTGTTCGATTTGTAATAAATGAAGAAAGGGGGAGTTAATCCTAAATCTAGTAGTTGTTTGTCAATTTTCACCTGTTTAGATAGAGATACAAAGATTTTCCTCCTGGTTGGGATGATATTCGGAATCAACAACCGGGAAGAAATTCTCAAGCACCAGGAAAAATCCCCTGCGAGTCGAACACTGGTTACGTTCATGTACCGTGAAATTTGTAGAACATTGTAGAATCCGTAGTCCACATTTCAAATCACCTTGCACATTTCATTGGGGAATTCAAATAACTTTACAGTCATTTACACTAAGACCTCGTTTATCAGAATTTGATGGAACCGGACCCATTCCATATGAACGAAATTCCGGATAAGCCAGATGTACGATTCTTCATTTATAAGCGCCTGCAAATACAGAAGTATAGTAACACAATGATTTATTTTACAAAAGACAAAATTAATTTTAATAAATTGGGGCAAATATAGTACAAGACTGTACATTTGCACTGCAGAGAATGAATTCTTTGTACGCAGTAAGTTGTATACACAATTTACATGATTACTCTTTTCGAGAGTCGGTGCGGATAAACCGAATTTCCGGATAAACGAGGGTTTAGTGCATTGATTGTGGATACAATTGCAGAACGTAGGAGCTCACTCAGTTTTTTTTTCTCTTTTGAAAAAATGTTGAAGACTGTCAACTCTGAAATTTTCATCCAAATCTGAGTGTGTAACTCCAGGTGTACAATCCTTGCAAGTCATGAAAGTGACACTAAAGATGTGAAACATGTTGGTACATTGTGCTGTTAGAAAAGTAGTTACATCTTGCTCTAATTTTTCCTTGGATCATAGTACAATGCATTGTTTTTAATGGATCACTTTATTTCAGGTCTGAATCGTATCGAGATAATTTAGTGTCTGTTGTACCATCAGCGACTGGCGGTGTTCAGCTGGATCTGGGACCGCCATTCAAGAAATTACGTCCGGGCGAAACAAAAACAAACATCCAACAGCCTCTTCGAATCGATACGAGGGTAAGTCAGATTAAGTGTGAATCCAATGGACATAGACAGGTAATATGAATACATTGTTCATTAGAAAATTACTTGTTTTCCCACGAGAAATGAAAGAGAAAATTTAAGAAATAAATACGAACATATTTATTGTTATGTACGAGAGCTTTTTCAGAATTTAATGTGATTGAAACATGGTATGAGAGATGTTTGAACGACTTACGAGCTATGCAGGGTGTTGCAAAATAATACTGACAAAACCACCTCATAAGATTCCTGTCAAGAAAATAAGAAAAATATAGACCATCAAGGGCACACAAATGTTTCGTATCGGCGTTATAGACTGGCGAAAGTGTAGAAAAATGAACTGTAGAGTTTGATATTTCCAATACCAGTAATAGTAGAACTGAGGCGCCATGGCACCCTCATAGACTTAAGATCTGCTCTATCCAAAAATGCATATTACAAAATTGTACAATGGTTGCGCAACTGATTATCTAAAGGAAGTAGGTAGGGGATTGATTCCCAGAATTTTCTGAAGTATATATGGGTCGAAATAAGCACGAATAAGACGACTTTCCGTGCTAGTACAGAAGGACGGCTATGATTGTTCTATAAGAGTGGTTTCCAACTTCAGACTGCCCGAGGGCCACAAGTATATCCAGGAATTGTCCACCTGAATCAAGTCGTTTATAAGACTTTAAAATTAGAAAAAAATGTTTTTTTTTTTTTTAACAATCTTTTAATATCTTTTAGAAGAATTCTAATTTATCTTCTCCTTAAACTAGATTTCTGAAATCCGATAAGAAAAGATTGGACTGTAAAATCAAAATTATCAACATAAAATTTATTTCACTATAAACATCATATAATTATTGAATATAATTTTAAAAGAAAATAACATGAACCTTAGTAGTTCTTCACAGTGAATTATCAATGTTCGTTGTGAAAATTCAGTTTGATCTGTTGTAGTTGCCATAGTAGGAATCTTCAGTTCAATATATCGTTTCAAGTTTCAGAAGATGAAGCAGTGAATAAACAGTAAGACGACTTTTGAAACTGTTTTTGATAATATAGATTGTTGAAAAAGCACTTTCACATATGCATGTACTAGCAAACATTGATGCCATTCTTTCTTCAAAACTACGAGGGTTTTGAAAGCGTATTTGAAAGAAGTTTGAAAACGTCTAGTCTGTTTTCTTGTGTAGTCTGAAGACCGTGTCTTGCACATCGCACAATTCAAATGGAAGAGAAGCTTCTTTAATGTTGACACCAGCTGGGTGCTGGTTCTTAGTTGTACATAATCGTAGAACCTGGTGTTAAGCACATCCAAAATTTCTTAGACATTTTTCGCGAATTCAGAAAAATCAAATTTTTCATCATCTTTAACGTTTTCTGCTAGTCGTTGACAGCTTGAAACATAAACCAGATCTTTTCTTAACAAGTGAGTTTGAAACTCTTCAGTTTACTGAAAAAACTGTTTATATTTCCCACCAGATCTGATACCAGTTGGTTCTTTCCCTGCAATTTCAGCTTTACTTCGTTTAAATATTGTGATTTTTTTTTATATAAAGTCTTTGCTTTCGAACTGTTCCAATGAGTACTGTTCGATGAAGGAAACAGATTAAGGAACGCAGAACTTCATTACTTTTTTTTTTTTTTTTTAATATGAAGATCCTTGCTTGCACTCAGCCACCTGACATAGTTGTAAAGAAGAAAGTCACCATACTTAACCTTCACATCCTCCAAAAACTGTCGTAGCTGTCGATGAAGAATAGCTATGTTTCCACCCCGAATTATGTTTATTTCTCACCACTGTTTTAGGTAGATTTCGAAGAAAATATACCTATTCAGATCGGTACGATATGAAAGTGTATATATATATA
>JAGDQP010023789.1:965-15416 GCA_022664845.1 Lepisma saccharinum | reverse complement strand
GTCTGTGTAAAAGAAAGTAACGTCCACATTACTTTTCATTTGTAGAAAAGTTCTTCAATTAAAAATCTTTACACGAAGCTAAATGCCTTTGTTTTCGACACCATCAGAGTAGACGTAAGCTGATTGGACTAAGGCTTGGTGAATACTCTATTATATGCACAGATGTTGGGCATGTCACTGGTAGCTTAACTCTGCCGGTAAAGATTAAGTTTCTGTTCCCAGTCAGTTCAACACCATTATTTCTGTGCATTTTTTTTCAATAGCTTTGGTTTTGTTGAAGGATGATATATGACTATTTGCTTTCATAAATCGAATAACATTAACTTCAGAGCTGATTCTATATTTTACAAAACCGCTATGTATTTCTTAGGGCTGCTTTTCTTGCAAGCGCTTGCTTTGCTTGCGATTTGGGTGAGTAGCCAATTGAAATACGTGTTTCATGTAGAACACGTAATAAAGCACGTGTTTCCATTGGTTACTCACCCAAATCGCAAGCAGCACACGCTTGCAAGAAAAGCAGCCCTTAGTTTAGCTCTGTTGTCGGTTTTCCACAAACGGCATATAATTGGAAGAAAACTGATAAGGTAATAGTAGAGATTAATACCAGTAAGCTATTCTGAAGTAATGTAACTAAACATGCTAGTTCAACAGTAGCTAATGTTTGAGAATGCGTCTTGAAAACATGTTGTACTTGCGTTTTACTTCCTTTCTGTGTGTGTTTGCTTTTACCAACACGATAACAGAGTACATTCCAACGTGGAGCGCGTGGTAGTTATGGAACTCTAAAAAATAAAATAAAAAATAAACAAGCAAATGTTTTAAAGTTATTCTATTTGAGTGACTAATTTAACAGCGCTATTTTTAACTATTGTAATTTATTATTACATTACTCGTTTACGGATATCACTGTAAAATACTAATCAGTTTATTCCGTAGAATTGAATTACTACTGTAATCCATGGAATTTTGTTGCAGTTTTTATTGCTTCGACGAATAGCTTAAACGATAGATATAATTATAATATTTTCGAGGGTAAAAGTGGATTTACATTCATTTGGTAATGTATTGTAATAGTCTACGATTCACGTTATGTTTACAGCACAAAAGCACTAAGCACAGCAGGTATAACTGACACAATGTATTCTCGAAAAACGCATCCACATAGATTGAGAAGAAATTGGAGTATATATTAGTTGTTGCAAAGTTCTTCTTCCTTTTTTATTTGTTACATTTCTAAGCTTGTGTGTAAGAAATTGCTAACTAAAATAATAATAATAATAATAATAATAACTTGTTACAGACTGATTGCCGAGCTGCTACTGCCAGAATATGCCAAGCTGTTTTAGGAAAATCGGATTATCAACTAGGACACACAAAGGTCTTCCTTAAAGATGCTCACGATTTGTTCTTGGAGCAGGAAAGAGACAGGGTGCTCACAAGAAAAATACTAATATTGCAGCGGTCCATTCGTGGATGGGTGTATAGAAGAAGGTAATGCAAGACATTTTTTTAATGTACTAGCGTATGTTTCAAGAATCACATAGGCTATTTTTATGTTATGAAGAATCGATTTTTGATGATGCAATATCTGAGTATTTAGTTAATTTACTTCTAATGATTATCGCATCGTCACTAGACACATTCAAGTTCTGTAAGTCACGAATTCGTGAAGAAAAGCTAGAAATAATAGTAACAAGACGTGGAAACATGCTTTTCTGTTGGGAACAAAATTCAGTCACTTCTTTACCCGTGATTCACTCGCGAATTGAAGAATTTTCGCCTTCCGTCACGAAGTATTACATTTGCTCGTGAGTTTTGTACAGAAGTCTCCAGAACCTATTTCTGATCTTTTCTACGAACAGAGTCTCTCTCTTTAGAAAATACCAATATTAAAGAATAAGGATCTCGTATGTGAATGACGATCTCGTATGTGAATGACACTAGATTTGTGGGGGGCATCTTGTTGATGCCATACTTCGAGTACTCTGTCTTACTGTTTCAAAGAGGACTACGATTATTTTTTTATTCTGTGTGTGTGTGTTTTCTGACATATCGAAGGATCTCTCCGTGACAGACTTAAAATTCATATCAGCATACCATTTTGAACCAAGCATTTAGTTTCATTACTGCTCTCGGTTGTTTCTCAAAATGTACCTTACGACCCGGAAAGATATAGTGCATATTTTGTTCTGTTTTTTGACACATCACTCAGAGAATAACATGTCTATGTGTCGGAATATTGCGAGAACAAAACTTTCAAGTTTCAAACAGAGTATGTGAGGTGTTCTTAGAAGTGTTTATCCACCCCACCCTCCACCACCACCAAACTGAGAATCAAATCAGCACAGCGATCATACTGTAATCAAAACGGGACTGTAAACAATACGGAAACGAATTTTGTTTGCTCCGTACTCAGAGATACACTCGCTAGAAGCCCGCCTGAAAACGCCGGATTACTGGACAAGCCGGATTATTAATCCTGTACTTCCGAATTCTTAACAGGATTATCTAAAAAAATAAAAAATAGTCTCTTCTGTTCAAGAAATTTGCGTGTTCGTGCAGCTCTTTAGAAGAAGGAAAAAAGATGAAAGCTTGTGTGTTTTAGTTTCAGAAAGTACATAAAAAGAAGGAAAACAAAACATATTATGTGAGTTAGATAATCAATCGATTTTCTTGTCTTAGCCATTGGGAATCCAACTCTGTAAATGAGTCCGTAATAATTTGTAATTTACTGTATTGCAGGTTCCTTAGGATGAAGGCAGCAGCCAGAATTATTCAGAAGTATTGGAGAGGATATGCTCAAAGAAGAAGATATCAGAGAATGAAAGTAGGATACATGAGATTACAAGCTCTCATTCGGTCACGAGTTCTCTCCCACAGATTCCGCCATCTTCGTGGTCATATCGTTGGTCTACAGGTACAGTTCTGTTAGATATTACTTTTGTACTGTGTATAATTCTGCAACACTAAAACCACTGATTAAAAGAAAGAGTTAAGTAAGCTTTATATCTTACAGTATTAAAAATTGCGAAAGTGGATCCGTAAATTGTGGATTAGCTGTGTTTCAAACATTTTAACTTGTTAATTGTTTGTTGACAGGGATCACTTCCAGTAGTTCTAGCTAGGGTTCGTAATTGTGCAACGTCTCTCGAAGCTTTCGCAACGAGATTTGGAACATTTTGGTGTAACTTGTAGATATTACGTGAGTGTTTCCATTTGAAAGTGATTTTTGTTTTAAATTTAAAGCAGCTGGGGTCTATGCCAGTGTTCGAAACTCATAGGTAGTCGTAGTGTGCGACAAGAATTTCAACTTTGGCAACTAAACATCTTTATTTAGTCGCCAAGTTTTGCGATTAGCTTTCCTTTTCGTAAACTGGATTGTTTCGTTATCTGTTCAAGATCTACATTTAATAGAAAGACTGAAAAACTAAACGTTTTGTTATCTGTTATACTTAAGTTGGTGAGATACTCATTCTGCGAAGGCCACACGTAGCTTGTGAATCTGGTCAAAACAGACATTGGAAATCGTTTACTTACGACGACTGTTAACAACTTATTGATGGTACCAACTTGGAGCTTTTCAGTGCTGCAAATGAAATGATTGCAGTGGGACTTATTAGAAGACCAAACTTTGAAAATAACTTTTAGTATCTTTTGAACAATAAACAATTGAAAAACTACGAATATTTGTATACACATTTAAGATTAATTTGAATTTGAAGTTTCTGACTTTGTCGTAATACAAGTATCTCAACAATAAAAGTAATTTATTTTGCTGTCATTGTTACATCTAATGCTGCGTTAAAATTGTTACAAATGTTGACCACATATAAACAGAGTTTTATTTGTCACCAAAAGAGGTAGAGAGAAAAATCAATACCTAAACATACCAACACCTATTGGAGTACTGGACGAAAACACTAGTAAGTGAAGTACTAGGGAAAACCCACGAAGTGCCAGGAATTTCCCCCCTCCCCCGTTCCTCCACTGCAATTTGATACTATCATACTAATCACAATCTATGAAAATATTTTGTTTATAGCTATATTTTAAATTTAAAGAGTACGCTGATGATTTCGCTATTAATTCGCAGACATGTCTTTTGTAAGCATTAATTAATAAGATGTAATACTGAATTATTTAATATATTAACATAACCATCATTTTAATTTTCCTTTTGCAACCTTTCCTTTCCAAATTTTCCTTTCAAATAGTTTTCAGTCTGAAATAATCTTCAAAGATCTACATGGATAAAGATTTCATTTGGTCATTTGTTCCTTATTTCGTCACTTGGGGGGGGGGGGGGTTGTTTATTCAATGTATAACGTTTCACATAAATCCTACTTAATAGTATTGATCAAAAGAATTGCTTATTTACCGTGTATATTATAATTATGTAAATATTTTCTGTTATTTAAATTAATAGATTTCATGTTCTTTTTATTTTTTAAATTTCAGGCTAGATGCCGAGGCTATCTTGTGCGCCGAATGTATCATAGAAAGATGTGGGCAATTATTAAACTGCAAGCACACGTAAGGCGTATGAATGCACAAAAGCGATACAAGAAACTGAAGGTAAATATTTATACGTTTCGATACCCTTGATCGGCAATTCAGATCGAACTCTACCACTGGTTATTTTAAATAGGAATAACATATCTGCTAGATTTAGTCTTGTAGAGGATGTTCGAATATTTAAAATATTTAGAAGTTCTGTGTTACTTAGGGATCTCGTAGTATTTAACGGTGGTGGTGAAGAACCTTAAGACAGAATCAAGATGTATCAAACAAGAAGAAGAAGCCATATTTCAAATACGAGAGCAGTATTCCAGGTTAGGTGAAATGAAAGCTTTAAAGAACACACTAAGAGCAGAATGACTGAATTTCAGTGAATCTATATAGGAAAGCAAGTTGTTTCATGGCACTGCTAGTAGTTGCCCTGATATGCTCAATAAAGGTTATTTTTTTCACCCAGAGCTTTGAAAACTTACTTGCTTAATGGGAATATTGTCAACAAAGTATATAGACAAAATTTTATTCTTTTTTTCAACGAAATTGTAAAGAGTGGAGGACTTCGAAGAATTTAGGGTCATATTCCAGATATGACACTAGTTAGTTATTTTAGACGTATCCTGTTGAAGAGAGAGAGAGGGCGTAATAACGGTTAGTACTTTTCTAAAGCTCTTGCAATCAAGTATAAACAGAAAAATATTATTAGAAAATGAAGTTAATTGAGACGTAAAGTCGTCAATATATATAGAAGAAATAATAGTGGACCTAGAACACTTCCTTGTGGTATGCCGGATAATACAGAAACATATTTGGAAAAGAATTAGGAAAAACCACACTCGTTTACGATTGGAAAGATAATCTTTAAGTAAAAACAGAAATTTATCGTGTATATTAAAACGAGTTCGATAATTTGTGTTATTTATTGGAGCTTATACTTATTTTGGAGAAAGAAAGAAACAGACTTGGTCTATCATTTGAAGCATGAGTAAGTTTATTCAATTTGAACCAGTTATAGAACATCTAGGATTGTTCTAAAAAGAAAACGCTTGAAATAGGCAAGTATTGTAATATTTGGTGTTTATTTTCTTTTCCCACAGTTTGAACATTATCATCGTATCGAAGCGCTTCGACTTAAGAAGAAGGAAGAAGCTGAAATGCTTGCTGCTGGAAACAAGAGAGCAAAGGAAATTGCAGAACAGAAATTCTGGGTGCGTACTTACTCCAAATATAATTTAACTCATTATTACTTCATTATAGATGACTAGGATTAGTGAAATTATCATTGCTTAATAATTAATTCCGCAAATAAAAAATATACATCTAACACATTAGTTTGGTGTTAAATTACCATTTTGTTCCTCACGTTTTACGAATTTGCTAACGATCTTAGAATGAATCGATTTCGTCATATTACCAATCAAATTCTACTTTCCTGTTTCATAAATCTTCTTTTCATTCCTTCCTTTTTTCAATCCTTTGAAAGTGTTTAAATATGTTACACAAAATGTTCGCTACTTCGCCATCTTGATTTGAACATTAGAACTATCTTTGCTCGCTGTATTACTATAATTTTTCCATTATTTAGCTACTTTTTTTCACATTCCTCTTATTTTATTTCGTCACTTAGCTATGAAATGATATCTTCGTACATTTAAGTTCAAACAGTTTATAAAAATAAAGTAAATTTGGTGTTTTAATTATAATTTCTCTTAGAAATGGTACTTCCTAGGTTTACTATAGGTTTTAATTAAAACCTATACTATAGGTTTTAATTATACTTTCTCTAAGAAACAAAAAGAGAATATTATTTTCAACGTATTTTTAAATAGACTTAATAAATGCTTCAACATTTAAGGACGAAAATATATCTTTACATTTTTAGTACGGATTCCGATGTATGCGTTGGAATCTCCCAACAAATCCTCAGTTCCAATTTAAGGTTCAGAGCGGTAGTAAAGTACAATCGTACATTATTGCAAGTATATGATGATTTCTTTGCGATGAAAGACGTTCTATGTCTTAGTTAATTTTAAAATTAATCTTCCTCCTTATTATTAACAATATAATGAAAACATGTTTGTTTGTTTTTTGAGAAATATATATAAGAATCTAATTTATTTAAAATACATGTATAACACACATCTTTCTAATCATTGTGAGCGTTATATTGCATTAAAAGTATTAAACTTGGTTAACTAATGTTACATATGTGCTGTTGATAATAATAAGCTATCTCTCTAAATGGCCATAAAGTGGCTACACAGCCAAAGGCAAAATATGTTGCCCTCAATATTAAATATTTATTTAAATCTCCCGCTATTGTTACCTTTATATTAACAATTACATTAAAAAAAAACAGTCATTTATGCTTCTACACAACTCAGTAGTTCCCTATAAAGAAATACAAACTTGCTGTGAAACATATCCACATTCTTAAAATATTGATTAACAAATTTGGAAAAATACTGAATTGGTGAGCATTTATGCTCTTTGAAAAAATGAAGCGAATAACATTTCTATCATTATATCCAGGAAATCGAAAATATTATATTAAGCTAGATAAAAAAACAGTTCCCATGGGAAGAAGTCATTTGTTTTCTAGATTCTTCCAATTAAATTTCATTTCCTAATTCAAATTTTCATTTCAACCAACATGATTAACAAAAATAAATAAAAATAAATAAATAAAAATAAACTGGTACAAAAGCTTCTGAGGTATATCTTTCCTCTCGATTCTAATTACACTTACATATTCAAGATGATTTAATACATCTTAACACTGAAGCACATCTTAAAGGATTCTTAATATCATGACAAATCCACTTCATAATTGAGACGTATGTGCGAATAAACATCTACGTGACATTTTTGTGGAAGTGGGGTTATTCACGAAACAGACGTCTTTGATGTGTGATTGATATGTACTAGCACTTGGTTTGAACATATTGCAACAAATGGCCTCGGTATTCAGAAATTTCTGGAGACAAATGCACTACAAAAACCGTGGAACAAAAAAGCCTATGTTACATTTGCTTCCCGTAAGTAAGCGCACGCTTAAACATTGTGTTAGATTTATGGAACAAAGTCTATATTACATCATACCACGTCATCACGCACTGCGGAAGATTCAACTTCCTTGCCGTTTTTCTCAGGATACGCGGAATGTAACATAGATGGTTATTCGTGCATACGGCTCGTGTGATGATTTCAATATGGTTGGTAAAATTTAATTTACTGTCATTATTTATACCCAAAATGATTCTCAAATGTTTAAGAAAAATTACTCTTCTAAAAGATGTGCCTATTGTTTTCTTCAAACTATGATTATTATTATTAATTATATCGGTGGTGTTCCTCGCCAAACGCATGGCATGATGTTGTTTTCAGTACGGAGACTGTAATAGAGAAATACAGACAGTAGTTGTTAATGTAATTATACTTAATATGGAAAATGTTTTGGTGATTTTCTTATGTTTTTTTGTTTTAAAAAGAACAACCTTTTCTTTCTGTTTGTAGGAGCGAATGAAGGAATTGGAGCGAAAGGAGCATGAGTTAGAACTGGAAGAAAGGTTGAAAATGGAAAAGAAGATTCAGATCATGAGAGATGCCGACAAGAAGAGAGACGAACCCGTGGATGATGGTGAATTGGTGGACGAGATGTTTCACTTTCTTCCTCCTGATTCCAGCAGTGAAGCACCAGGTCCAACAACATCCTGGGGGGTAAGAGATGTTTATGTTTAAAACACATTTAAACATATTTATTCTACATGTTTAAATCTTCTATGTAGTTGCATGTGTAGAAAAATTGTCATCCTAAATTTAGTGTATGACAATTAGATGTTAATACAAAACTAATTTCCACAGATCACTCATAAAGTAACATTCTACATATTAGAGTTGAATTATATCGTTTTATCCTGTTAAACTGGAACCCACTAATCAGGTCACTGTATGTTTATGAAAAGATACTCAACGTAAAAAGAATCCTTTTGCCATAGGACACTTGTAATAAAAAAACATTTAAAAAGAAACGCACAAACGAACGCACAAAATGAATGTAACAGGAAAATAGAAAAGGACTGTATTTAATATGTGACGTACAAACTCAAAAGAAACATGACCGATTGACAAGTAACGATGTCATTATTCAGTTTTCTATATTTCATTAAATCACATTCATTCGCTTCATCTTTACTTTTAGAGTAAAGACCCAGACATGAATACTACCTACCTTATTTTCATTCATATTTTATGGTAATTATAGTTTTGTTCAATTTTATTTGATACGAAATTGGTTGTAATTCTTTCACGTAACTCTTACGTATAATTAATGTAATTAGTTTTATTTCTTCATTAACTTTGCATGATGTAGTCAACACTATTGGTTTTCTTTTTGATTTGCTAAAATTTAAAATGTATTGAAAATTCCGTTCCACGATCTTATATGTTTTTCAATGTTATCTAATTACTTTAAAATATCCAAAGTTGAAATGGAGGCAACTTCCGATTTTTTCTATACATCAAGCCTCTGTAGGTACAGATACAATTAATACTAAAGAGTGAAAAATATGTGACTGGACCGGAGATCGAACCCGGGACCTTTGGGTTACCGTCCCAATGCGCTACCACTGCGTATTAATATTTTAAAATAATTTTGAAAGCAGTAAATATTCCAATTAAAATCTCTTTCTAGATAGTCTCACAACATCATTCTTATAATTATTCAAGGACTTTCATCTCCATTCGATTTACTTGCTTTTCTTTCCATTGTGCTCTTTGTATATAATGACTGATACGTGTACACTACTTTGTAGGATATACCTGCACCAAAGAACTTGCAGTTGGATGATATGGAAAGGATCGAAGCGCCACCTGACGAGGAAGATTTAACAGAATTCAAATTCCAGAAGTTTGCAGCTACTTACTTTCAAGGAAATATCAATCACCAGTATTCTCGGAAACCGCTGAAGCATCCTCTCTTACCTCTACAGACACAAGGAGACCAACTAGTAAGTAAAAAAAAAAAAACAGTAAAATTTATTTGGGTGGGGAGGGGGAATATTTCAAAGTTTAAACGTAAAAGTATTGTAAAAAATACAACTTCAACTTCAAGTATAATTAATCCAACTTCTTTCTTTTAAAATCGTCAGTCTTGTATTTCTTACATACATTTAAATGTTTTCATTGGTTTAGGTGCTGTATAAATTGCTACATCGGATTTCGGTTTTACTATGCTGATGACATGGCTATGTATAAGCGTTTCGCTGCTTTCTTGATTCTCGTATGTCGTTTGAGCTAAATTTCGTGTTGTATCATGTCCTGTGTTTGTCCCTTCTATAGGTTCATTTGCTACATGCTTAGCTTCTTTACTTCTATTCACAAAGCCAATTTCGATATACACTCAGTTGCATAAAAATGGCCAATATAAGTTTTCAGGTCCAAAATGTTGAGTAGTGTTACAACAATAAAGCTACTTACCAAGTATTTTTTTTTTAATTTCGTTGTATTTTCGTTCAGTTTCGTCATACTATGCAACATTTTCGACGTTTTCAAATTTACTCATTGGTCATTTTCTCTGAAACTGGGTGTATTCTTTCCTTGTTAAGCAATGTTTCTATAGGCCCGCCCCTTCTAGTATTTTGTATACTGGGCTAAGTACTACGCCACCTGCGCGCTGTATCTCCGTTAATGTTTGCTGTCACCTATCTTCATTAGTATTCGTCGCTAGTTGTTACGTCTGTCAGCTTTTTTATATATTTGTGATCTATTGCCTATTTATGATTTCGAAATGTTTCGAGTATTTTTTTTTACAATGTGTTAGCAGTGTTTCCTTCTTTCTCCAATCTTCCTCTTTCTTTTTACATTTATTTTGTGATATTTCAGTTTCTTTTTTTCAATCCTTACTATCGGTGAAGTATAAAGTTTTTCATTCCCTTACGATATTTGTACTAGATATGTGAAGACTTCGTTACAAAATCGTTCAAGCTCATTCTTTTCTTTCCTTCAAACTTTTCGTAGAACAATTTTTCAGCCCACCTTGTATATATACTGTTAACTATTCCACCAATATTATGGTTGAATGATTTCTTTCAAATTTATTTAACTCTTCTCTCCGTGATTTTTATATGTCCTCACTTGATTCTGTTCATTTAAATCTAACATTGAGTGTTTTCGGCAATTCGTCAGAAAGTTGGTGTCACGTCTTTTAAAATGTTTGTCAGCTTTCTCGTACGCGCAGCGATCTCTGTAGTACATCAGGCAATAATTTTGTAGCCATCATGGGGAAGGTAGCAGGCATTTAGGCGTATGTATCCTCTCATGTTCAAGGGTAGCATTTATCGTAGTATATTAAAACATTTGCAGCCGGCAAAATTATGTTCAACAGTTCCATAGATGAGTTAATGAAGTAATGTTTCCATTAAACGTTTGATAAAGCCATATTCGCTTAAACAGGAAGCTTATCGAAGCTCGGGAGATGGTCGTCACGGCTTGGTACTGGGCTTCCACACAGAAGTTAAGAAACGCTATCTAACATGATGTGATCCAAAAGTACTGTGAATTTAACAGCAATCGATCTATCGAATAAGGAACACAGTGCAGATTATTCCTTTTGCACCAATTCCGTGTGTGTGTGGGTGGGGGAATATAAGTTGAAAAATGGATACATCGGCGATGAACTTTTTATATTGCTTTAGGTACTCAGTAATGCGATTTACAATTACACTTCAATATAAAATTCCTCTTAAAAAGGACATCATAAACTAACCCCCTTCCCTTCCCACTAGCACATATAACAGACTTCTCACATACATAATATAAATACAGTCATTCGCAACGGACATACCTCCTTTCTTTACGTCTCAGCCGAGACTAAACTGTACTTGTTTTTAAAGATTCCCATTGCCACGGAGAGAAATTTGGAAATGGGAAACTAATATGTACAATATAATTACAACCATTTATAAATAGAATTTATATGTACATTCCTTTTCTAACATAATAAAATGAGTATCAATCGTCGATATAAAAAATATAATATAATCAATCGTCTTAAAATGCTGCTTCTATAAATTATTGTCATTGCTAAAGTAGCTTCTTAATGAATAAGTTTCCTTTTCTGTCGTAGACTCTTCTTGTAATCTCAGGGTTTTAAATGCGCCATAAGTTCTTTTCTTTGGTGTATTCAGAAGACGTGGGTGTTGTAAAATTCTAAATTATCCCGCTGGGAAAGATTCCACGCTGCTCCAAATCTGCGAGATCAACACCACCTATGGCAGTGGAGACTACTGTTTTATCTTACGTGAAATCTCAAATACTCAGGACAATGAAACATGTACGATTACTAAATGAGCCAATTAAGGCGCGGCAGCTTTCGTACATGTGCCTAGCAAGACAGATGAATAAAAAAACAGGAAATAGCTTTTCAGTTAATTAAACATTCGATTTATTGAAATCAATAGTAAGCTCTCGATTACACCCAGTATTGTTTCTTAAAAACAATGAGAACATAACTTATTATAATTCGCAAACTTCATTTTCATAATTCACATAAAAATTAGCAGAAACATTTATTTTCCTGCTAGCTTTGATTATATATTAATAAAAGCATTTTAATTGTCGTAATTTATATTTCAATCCATCTCAAATAAAAACTTTTTCCTATTTAACATCTCTCTTACGACAAACACTGACATCTATTTCGGCTAGAAGAACTATTTAACCGGGCCTATAAACAAAAATGGTTGTACATATACATACATATGATCTTTATATGACGTTTTCCAAAACATAATATAATTTCTAGTTGCTCTCAACAAGACCAAATGCTCTTCAAAGTAATTTTCAAATTAATTAAATTAAATCAACAACGTCAATATTCTTTTTAAATAAAATTAATTCAATAAAACATATCATTTCAATCCATTTCAAATTAAAACTTATTCAAATTCCATTAACCATCAATAATACATCCCTAATACCATATCATAATAACCCCCTCTGCGATGGAAAAAAAAATGAAAAACATAACAAAACATTAACAATCGCATTTTTTTTAAATTCCATTTTTTATTTTTTTTTTAAAAATCCATATCATTTCAAATTATATTATATGAATCAATATATACATATCATAATAATTCCACATTATCATCGAAAAATATCATTTGGTCTCAATACAATATGCATACTACCCTTTGTGTTTCAACAACAAAACCAAATGTTACATTTTCAACATAATCTCAATGTTTTGATGCATTTCATTTACATCCACCATTTTCTTCGTATCTTGATCATCATTACATTCATTATTCTTTTGTACAGTACTCGTCTTTCTCTTAAAACCACCATATTGCTCTCTACATGGACGACTTTCATTCATTTTTTCTCAATAATGTTAATATTCTGCGTCGATACCACCAAATGGATACTTTCACGAATTCGATTCCACTGTCTGGTACCCCACAACAAATCAGCTTGATCTCTTATTGTTTGTCTTCTTCTCCACAATTCTTATGTTTTTTCCATCAATATATTTTGTTTCAGCCTTTCTCTTCTACATTCCTCTTCAACCATTTCTGTCGCACTCCTTATACCAGTTTGACCAGAAATTACCTTCATATAATTCATTCCAAAGTCAGTTGTTAAGTATGCCGACCTCACATCCAAAAGATAAATGTTAGACACTACTTCTTGAATTCCAGCCACACCCTCATCAACATTAATATTTGCCTTGAAATTCCCTTTTTTCTTTCCTAAATCCATATCTAATCTTAATGGATTAGTTGATAGTGGCTTTGGCATTTGTATTTTCTTCTTTGGCTTTCTTGACTTACGAAAACTCCTAGTTTTCTGATTACACCCTCTTTTCTTCTTTACTGTAACATTAGCAATATTATTCTTCCATCTCCATTGCTGTTCTTATTCGATGGTTATTCCCTTTCTTTTTCCTTTTCTTCTTCTTCTTCTGATCCTCTTGTATGTCTTTTGCTTTATTATCTCTATTATTACCTCCACCTTTTTTCTTTGCCATCATTACCTCTGACTCTATCAACAATACTTTTCTCATCTCTAGCTGCCCAGATTCAACATTCTTATCTTGACTATGCTTCTTCTTTTCTCCTCCTTTCGTTCTTATTTCATCAAGCTTTGGATTAACATTGTGATCTTGATTGTGCTTACTTCTCTTATATCACCAGATTCTAAATTTAACTTTTTCTCTTCATTCCTCCTTTTCCAATAAAACCTTCCCTTTTTCCCTCTACTTCCTCTTTTCGTTTTCTTGCTTACACCATTCCCACTCACTTCACCTACTGATTTCTCCTCTACACCTTGACATTTGCCAGATCCCATCATATGTTATGATTCATTCTCTCTCTCTTCCTGTTGTCTTGCTTCCTCTATGCCACTCATCTCTGCAATACTTTTAGCGTCTATCCATTTACGTTTCTGATTCATTAACCTTTTTGATAATTCAATGTTTTTAATTCTATCTTGCATTACATCAACTGCCACCATCTCTACTTCCATTCACAGGAACATCCTTCCTTCCTTTCTCTTAATTTCTCCCTTTGCTTACACATCTCTGACTCTTTCATACTCTTTAACATCAACTTTTGATCAGCAATTTAAATATTCGTTGCTTTCTCCTCAATCTCAGAAACAATAACAATATCCTGTCTTTCTATATGTTTCTCATCACTCTGTTTTGTGCATTAAGAAACCTTTTACCATTATGTCTCCTTGTTTTCCAACCCTTTGTTTCTTATTCACATCTATACTGACTGGTACTATCACTTTGACATGTTGGACGCTTGTATTCTTATTTTCCCATCTTATCCTACTGTTCTTTCTTTCCTTTCGCCAACGATCTTCGCTTTCGTGTCGTGACCTTCTCCATCTCTCATTACTTTGTTCGATCGATCTTCTCCTTTCCCCAGT